>JAXQQM020058208.1:0-10196 GCA_034641835.2 Pinus albicaulis | reverse complement strand
AAAATTGAATATAAGGGTAACTAATATTCTGTTAGGTCCCTATATTACCAGTATAGTCCCTTATTTTTATTAGTGTAACCCATTTATTGTTATTATTGTACCCTTGTAACCCCCATTTTGTTATTATTGTGCCCTTAAATTATTATTGTTAGGTCGGCTAGGACTGCATTGTGGCCCACTAGGATTACATTATGGCCACATGGACTCATATATATATAAAGGAGGTTTTGTAAATTGTATCATCCAAGAATTTTTCATTCATGTAATGTATTGGAGGTTGCCCCCTTGAAGTGGCTTATTTATAAGGCATTGATATCTCTTTTCTTCTATTTTTGGAGCTGGTTACACAACATTTGGTTTCAGAGCTTTGGATTCTAGGGTTTCGCTGCTCCAAACAGGTCATCGTGGCATTTTCGCTATAACGTTTTTTCTACGAAGGTTAAAAAGCTGAAATTTTTTGGGTACGAAGCCGAAATCCTGAGGAAGATCGTCTAAAAAGTTCAGAGCTTGGTTCGCAATATTTTCTGAGATATGATCTGTGGAAGTTAGGTATTTTTTCAGGCTCCTAAACATGCCATCGTGGAATTTGCGCTATAACTTTGTTTCTACGAAGGTTCGGAATCTAAAATTTTTAGGGTGCGAAGCTGAAATCCTGAGGAAACTCATCAAAAAATTTCAGATCTTGATTCGCAACATTTTTGGAGATATGATCTGTGGAAGGTGGTGCTTTTTCAGGCTCCTGAATTTCATCTCAAAGAGGTGATTGTGGGAAACGTTCATTAACTCTTTCTCTGAGCATCGGATTCGAGTGCCGTAAAAATTGGTCGCAAGTACACGAAATTTAGTTTCTTGGTTATCAATTTTAGAGTTGAAGGATGAAACAATGACATGTGGCAAGTCGTACAATTCACTCTATTGAACTAGTCCATAATTAGGTCATTGTGGGAGATTGGACATAACTTTGCCTTGGAGAATCCAAATCAGGTCAGACCTATGGCATTCAAAAGAGAATTCATAGGGATACTCCAGTGCTGAATTTCATATATTTAAGAGCCGCAATCACAGATATAATCAAATTTCAATATCGAGCTCCTCAAAAGCAAGAAAAATGTGTGTATTTTTTTCCGAATTGCATAACTCTTGTTTGAAAAATCAATTTGAATTGATTCCAAGGGAATATTTTAGAATAGATATCAGTATTGGGTTCTAAAAAATGCCCCGTAAAAATAATTCAACACCCATTAAGCCTTCAGAAGGCTCTACTATGACTCATGAAGATGAAGAATTGCAACATGATCTATCAAATATTACAAGAGAAAATGCACCAAATTTCACTCTCACAAAGAGCAGCAAAAAATGAAATGGAAGTTTTGAATAAAGATGTGGAATCTAAGATAGATGACATGGAAGCTGGCATGGAATATAAAATGGAAAAAATGAAGAATGATCTAAAAGCAGACATAGAAGGTTTGACAAAGTTGATACAAGAAATGTTTCCTAATGGTGAAAAGATAGTAGAGGAAACTCATGATGAGAACAAAATAAATTTTAATCGTGATTTCATAAAATCTAATGTTGGCAGGAAGAACCACCATATTCCAAAAATGGATATGAGGAAGTTTGATGGAAAGGATACTGTAACATGGATACTACAGATGGAGTAATATTTTGATCTCCATAATGTGCAAAACACACAAAAGGTACGCATTGCAACTTTACATTTAGAACAAAATGCATTTGTATGGTATCGATGGCTTTGCTCCCGTAAAAATATTGTCACCTAGTCAATTTTTACGGAGGAAATGATAGCACATTATGAGGATACAAAGAGCAACACCTTCTTTAGCCAATTGATAAATCTCAAATAAAAGGGTTTAGTGGGGGAGCACATTGAGGACTTCCAAAAATTGAATATAAGGGTAACTGATATTCCAGAGGAACACAGGATTGATCTCTTCATATGCACTTTAAAGGATAACATCCAACATGAAGTTCGTGTTTTGGAACCTGATTCATTGGAGAAGGCATTCAGGTTGGCAAGAAAAGTTGAATGTAAAATTATGGCGACAAGGAAGCCTACCACTCAATTCTATAAAGAAGGAAGTGTTGCTACGCCTAGATTTCCACAACCTACAAGGTTGACACTACAACAATTGGAAGAAAAAAGAGCAAAAGGGCTTTGCTACAGTTGTGATAGCAAATACACTAAAGGTCATAAGTGTGCTGAGAAGAAATTATTTTACATAGATTGTGAAGAGGAAGAAGAAATGAACAAGAAGAGGATATACACCAGGAACCAGCCCCAGAAGAGGAAGAAATGAATCCGAACATATCGTGTAATGCACTGGCAGGAATTACCACTCCTCAAACTCTCAAGATAAAAGGACAAATCAAGAAGAAAAAGGTAATAGTGTTGATTGATTCAGGTAGCACCCATAATTTTATTCATTGCAAGGTAGCCAAGGAATTAAATTGTTTCCTATACCCAGCACCAGAATGTCAAGTGATGGTAGCAAATGGAGGAACTATAAATTGCTCTAGAAAATGCCATAATATCAAGCTAACCATGGGGGAATATGTATTGACTAGTCCAATGCTTTCCATTCCTATGGGAGGTGCTGATGTTGTACTAGGAGTACAATGGTTACAATCTTTGGGGACGGTAGCTTTTAATTTTCAAGAACTTTTCTTGAAATGTTTTTCAGAAGGAAATGAAGTCAAATTACAAGGTATTGCAGGGAAGCCGAGAAAGATAATAAGCTCTAATTTCATGACAAAGCTTCTAAAGAAATAACAACGAGGTGTAATTGCACAATTATTCTCATTAGAAGTTCCAACATCAAAATCATCTATTTCTGCAGATCTCCAACAAGTCTTGGACAATCATTCCAAGGTGTTTGAAACTCCCAAAGGACTCCCACCTATTCGTGATCATGATCATGCTATTCATTTGATTCCAGGAAGTGTTCCTCCAAACATCAGGCCTTATAGATATCCTTACATCCAAAAGAGAGAAATTGAACGTATGATTGCAGAAATGTTAGAGGCGGGTATAATTCAACCTAGTCAAAGTTCTTTCTCTGCTCCTGTAGTATTGGTACACAAGAAGGATGGATCATGGCGAATGTGTTCGAATTATAGGGAGCTCAATAAGCTCACCATTAAAGACAAATTTCCCATTCCTGTGATTGATGAATTATTGGATGAATTACATGGAGCAATTTATTTTACCAAGTTGAATCTTCGTTCAGGATATCATCAAATTAGAATGAAGACTGAAGATATTCCAAAAACAGCATTTCGAACTCATGAGGGTCATTATGAATTCTTGGTCATGCCTTTTGGCCTTACCAATGCACCTTCTACATTTCAAGGGTTGATGAATTCCATTTTCAAACCCTTCCTTAGAAAATTTGTGCTAGTATTTTTTGATGATATACTAATCTACAGCAGGTCTTGGAAGGATCATGTTGAATATGTTGACAGGGTGCTCAAACTATTGCAGGAGAAACAATTATATGCAAAAACATCCAAATGTTTCTTTGGAGTACAAGAGGTGGAATATCTGGGTCATATTATATCTCACGAGGGTGTTAAAGTAGACCCTAACAAAATTAAAGCCATTAAGGAATGGAAAGTCCTCACGACCATAAAGCAGTTGCGAGGATTTCTCGGGTTAACAGGGTATTATCGCAAGTTTGTTAAGAATTATGGGAGAATAGCAGCACCTCTAACAACATTATTGAAGAAAGATGCATTTTCATGGACTCCTGAAGCAACTAAGGCCTTTGAACGTCTTAAAGAGGCAATGTGCCTAGCACCGGTCTTAGCTACACCAGACTTCACAAAACCTTTATTGTGGAATGTGATGCCTCAGGAAATGGAATTGGTGCAGTTTTAATGCAGGAAGGAAGACCCATTGCTTTTGAAAGTCGTCCAATCAAAGGAAAGTATTTATAGAAACCTATTTATGAGAAGGAAATGTTATCAATACTGCATGCACTAAAGAAATGGCGAACTTACCTAATGGGAAGACACTTCAAGGTAAAAACTGATCATGATAGTCTTAAACACTTTTTAGAACAAAGACTATCTTCAGAAGAGCAGCAAAAATGGGTCACAAAGATGTTGGGTTATGACTTTGAAATAATCTACAAAAAAGGAAAGCTTAATGTTGTTGCTGATGCACTCTCAAGAAAGAATGAAGAGGTGGAAGCATTGCTTTGTGCCATTTCTATTATCCAACCAGATTGGATAACTGAAGCAAGAGATGAATGGTAGAAGGACAAAGATGTATGGATACTCATTCAAAAGTTGCAGCAAGATCCTAGTACATCTGATACATTTAGTTGGAAAAATGATTCCTTATGGTACAAAGATCGCTTATATCTTTGTAATAATTCCCAACTAAAACAAAAGATTCTTCTGGAATTGCACACTTTTCCTTTAGGAGGACACTCAGGATTTTTAAAAACTTACCACAGGGTGAAGAAAGAATTTTTTTGGGATGGCCTTAAATCTGATATTCAAAAGTTTGTGGCGGAATGTTTGGTTTGCCAGCAGAATAAAGTGGAAACAATTAAGACCCTAGGACTTCTACAACCTTTATCCATTCCAAGTCAACGTTGGGAGGAGATTTCAATGGATTTTATCACAGGTTTACCTAAGTCTGAAGGAAAGAGTGTCATCATAGTGGTAGTTGATAGACTTACCAAGTATGCACACTTTTGTGCATTATCTCATCCATTTAAAGCAAGTACAGTTGCTACTACATTTATGGACAGAATTCAAAAGCTACATGGAATCCCAAGGGTTATTGTGAGTGACAGAGATCCCATTTTTACTGGAAATTTTTGGAAAGAGTTATTTTCTTGTTTGGGTACTCAATTAGCTCATAGCTCATCTTATCATTCTCAATCTGATGGTCAAACTGAAATAGTAAATAAATTTTTGGAAGGATATCTTCGTTGTTTTGTATCTGATAAACAAGCACAATGGGTCAAGTGGTTACCTCTCTTTGAATGGTGGTACAACACTTCCTTCCATACTGCAGCAAAGATGACCCCATTTATGGCACTTTATGGATATCATCCACCATCTATTGCATCATCTTTAAGGGAAAATTCGAAGGTTCAAGCAGTGGAAGATCACATCAAGCATCAGCAAGAAGTTCTCCAACTCTTAAAGGATAACCTAAATTTGGCACAAAATCGAATGAAACAACAGGCAGATCAACATCGCAGCGAGAGAAATTTTGATGTAGGAGATTGGGTATTTTTACGGCTACAACCATACAAAAAAATGTCCCTCAAGCAAGCTAAGAAGGATAATAAATTATCGCAAAAGTATTATGGTCCTTACAAGGTGTTGCAAAATATTGGTACTATGGCATACAAATTGGAGCTTCCTGCTTCTTCGCGAGTGCATCCAGTTTTCCATGTTTCATGCTTAAAAAAGGTTATAGGTGAAAATCTTCCAGTTCAAATAATATTGCTAGAACTTGATGAGGAAGGAAAAGTCATATTGGAACCTGAAGTAGTCATGGAAACAAGAACTCGATAGCTACAGAGTCGATCAATTTCAGAGTATCTCATCAAGTGGAAGAACTTACCCACTGAAGATTCTACATGGGAGGATGATAATTTTATACAGAAGCACCCAAAGCTACTCAAGCGTTGATGACAACACTTTTTTGAAGGAGAGGGGCATGTTAGGTCTCTATATTACCAACAAGATGATGACAACACTTTTTTGAAGGAGAAGGGCATGTTAGGTCCCTTATGTTAGGTTGTTAAGATTGCAACAAGATGATGAGCTTAGTGGAAAGAAGTCACCTTCACTAAGTGGGTCTGCAGGCTATTTTTGGCGCAAAGTCTATTTTTAGACTATGTCTATTTTTAGACATATGGATCATGTTCTAAGAGTTGCAGGATGCTATTTTTGGATGGTTGGTCAAGTCGTAAAAATAGATGCAATTCTATTTTTAGACATACTGGGTGGAATCTATTTTTAGATTGCCAGTCTAAAAATAGAAATGTCGAATATTATTAGCTCTTAATAATATTTGGACTTTAAACATTATCTTATCCTCTTGGAGCACTTCAGTTAAGTGCACAGATGTGGCACATGCAGCTGACAGAAGGAATTATGCTATTCCTGAGGGTTTAGTGGAGCTATTGCATGGAGACTTCAGTTAGAACTCATGTGACAGAGTTTGGTGGAGTTGATTGAGGAGTTAATGGAGTTGTGTTCGCCTTAACTAATCTTGGCTAAATATAGTTAGGCTAGCTAAAATCTAGTCTAACTGATTGATACACTAGTGAGAGGTGTGAATTAATTATTAATTAATTCACTAATTATTAACTCATTAATCAACTGAAGAATACATCAGTTAACTATAGTGCATGGACAGTTTCAGTGGAGACCAGTGGAGAGGTAGGTGAAAGAGCAGTGTGACTATCAGTTGTGACTATACTAGTGCATGAGTTTGCACCACACATTGATGGAGATTCCAATGAGGATTGCGCAGTACATACTAGTGGGATTCAAACCTGGATCTTAGTATTATCCATCTTGGATTGCGCAGTAGAGGCAGGCTAACAGGTGGAGCAGATTGGAGCATGTGTTTTGCTAGATCTGAGCTTGTGTAGTGTGTAACAACTGGAGATTGTACTGAGAGCTTGTGAGGAGTTTGTACAATGATTGTTACATGATCTCTATCATTATAATATACAGATAGTTGGGGGTTTTCACTTTTGCTTTCCCATAAATATTGTGTTTATATGTATGATTTTTTTTTATGGTTTTAATGTGCACATGCGATTATTTATATTTCCTCGCAAATTTCCTCGCAATTAAAGATCATAAACAGAAGAGATTGAAGGTTTCACATGAAGCTCAAATAGTGTGTGATCAAAGATAATCTCGTGAATAATTTAACATTTATTCAAATTTCTACATGGTATCGGAGCCACAAAACATTGAAGTGGTTGAGTTTTGTGCTGGTGGAATTCGAATTTGCAGCAGTGTTTTCTTGGTGTCGAAGTTGAGATGTCTTTCAACGGATTGAAATTGGAGTATGCCCTTGAGGGTAGCTCAAATTATATTGCATGGAAGGACATGATGGAGTTGGTGCTGGATGACAATGGGTTGAAGGAGTTCATAGATGTAGAAATTCCAAAACCTACTTCTAGTGATGCTGCCATACTTGACGCATGGCAAAAGAAGACAAAAAAGTGTCAAAGGATTCCGTTGGAAGGTGTGAAGAATCACATAGTGTCCAACCTTCATGGTAAGGCTTCTCCATTTCGATGGAAATCCTCGATGTGATTATTCCAAAGAAAGAGCGACTCGAGGAAGTGAAGGCCGATATTAAACTCGTAAATATAAAAATGGAGAAAGGCGACATTATGCCCAAGTACCTCACGAAGTTTATCCAATGCAGGGATGAGATGGGAAGTGTGGGGGTGACTGTTGATGACGAGGACCTGGTGAGCTTGGCTCTCCTTGGGCTTTCAAAGAGTTGGCATTCCTATCAGGATTCTGTCAATGGTCGGGAGAAATTTCCAGGATGGGAGCGACTTTGGTCGGATCTTGTGCAAGAGGAGATAAGGCGAAGTACCAGGGATGGATCTTCATCAAAGAACTCGATGAAGAAAATTTCACTTTGGATGCCAAAGAAAAGAAGGGAAGAGCAAGAAATCTTGATTTTGGTGTGAAAGGCAAGAAGCAGGACATGTCCAAGGTGAAGTGCTTTCACTGTCACCAACACGGACATTACGCCACTAGTTGTCCACAGAAGAAGAAAAATAAGTAGGTTGCTGGATCTATAGCTGGAGAGGCCTTAGCCTCGCAGTTTGAGCTAGATTTTTCACTGATCGCATGCTTGGTCTCAAGTGTGATGGGTTCAGTGTGGTTTCTTCACAGTGGTGTGTCTTTTCACATGAAAGGAGATCGAGATTTGTTTACTGATCTGGATGAGAAAGATCTTGGATTTCACATCGAGATGGGAGATGATGGTAGATACAGTGCGACCGGTATCGATACCATTTCCTTTGAGAGGGAGTCTGGTAAACCCTTCGTATTAAAGGAAGTGATGCATGTTCCAGGATTGAAGAAGAATCTTATCTTTGTGGCGATGTTAGAAGACAAGGGATATGATGTTGTCTTTAGCGAGGAAAGATTTCCGTAGTAAGGCAACCGGTGAGACCCGTGAGGATACAGGTTCGAGTTAAGAACCTTTATAAATTGCAAGTAGATGGTTGCACAATAATGGAAGGCGGTATGAGTGGTGGACGTGATGATAGTGAGTTGTGGCACCGAAGATTGGGCCACCTACCATGGAGCTTTGAAGATACCAGAAGAAATTGATTTCTACCGGGGTTCCTAAGGGTACAATGGCAACAACCGATGCAAGGGATTTACCTTGGGAAAATTTGTGAAAGCCACCTTTCACGAGAAGGATATTCGCGCCACGATGATCCTTCAGAGAATTCACACAGACGTGTGTGGACCTTTCTCAGTAGCTTCGACAGCAAAGCACATGTACTATGTGATCTTTATTGATGATTATTCTCGGAAGTGCTACATCTTCTTCATGCAGAAGAAGAGCGATACATACTCAAAGTTCTGTGAGTTCAAGGCGCTGGTTGAGAAGGAATCAGGGAAGCAGGTGAAGGCTCTTAGGAGCGACAATGGTGGTGAATTCATCTCTGGTGAATTTAAGGACTTTTGCAGCGTAGAAGGAATTCGAAGAGAGCTCATAACACCGCGAACCCATAGTAGAACGGGGTGGTTGGTTGCAGAACAACGATCACAGTGTTGCACGAGCGATGTTGCACAATCGGTGGCCTACCCATTCACTTGTGGGCGGAGGCATGCAATACTGCAGTATATGTGCAGAACCGTTGTCCTCACAGGATACTTGGCATGAGTACACCCGAGGAGGCGTTTTCTGGTAAGAATCCTGATATTTCCTATTTGAGGATTTTTGGTTCACCTGTTTACATTCATGTGACGAAGGATGCCAGGAAGAAGCTAGAGCCGACCGTAGAGGTTGGGATATTTGTGGGGTGCACTAATATGCCCCACAACTATCGTGTGTATTTGCTAGACAGTTGCAAGACTGTTGTGCGACGAGATATCAAATTTTAGGAGGAGAAAGCCATGAATTGTTCGCTTGAGAGGGAGCCACACTTGCATGAAAATGAGGAGCTATTAGTTCCTAAGGATGAGCCTTAGGATGTGGATCAGCCACAAGAGGAGGTTCATGGAGTGGAAGATACCACTCATGCAGCGCCAACCATTAGAGGGTGGAAGCGCACTACAGAAGCTGAGCGACTGGCTCAAGATGCAGAGAAGGTTGTAGGAGCACCTACATCACAGCATAGATAGAGACAGTCACATTATTGGTACAATGGATACATGGCTCTTATGAGCAAGTGTATCGTGACAAAGCCATCCTCTTTCGAGGAAGCTGTGGAGGATCTCGCATGGGTAGATGGCATGGTGGAAGAGTATGATTCGATTATCAGAAAAAGTGCATGGGAGATTGTCCCAAGGCCGGAAGGGAAATCAATGGTGGGTTTGAGATGGATCTACAAAGTGAAGCAAGAAGCTGACAGGAGTGTGGAGAAGTACAAGGCAAGATTTGTTGCTCGAGGCTTCTCACAGATTGAGGGGATCGATTATGAGGATATCTTTGCACCTGTCGCAAGGTATTCTTCCATATGGACGATTCTTGCTCTCTCAACGTAGATGGGGTGGCACATTCATCAGATGGATGTGAAGACTGCATTCCTCAATGGGGTGATTGAGGAGGAGGTGTACATAGAGCAGCCCAAAGGTTTCGAGATCTTCAGCAGCAATTCACATGTGTGTAGGCTCAAGAGAGCATTGTATGGGTTGAAACAAGCACCTCGTGCTTGGTACACACGGATAGACAGTTATTTCACCGGACTTGGATTCTCCAAGAGTGAGGCGGATCTGAACCTATACTAGATAGTGGTGGAGGGTAAGTTGCTGATCATTGTACTTTATGTAGATGATTTTGTCTTATTAGGTGCTGAGTTGTTGATACACTCATGCAAGGCTGATCTTGCAAAGGAGTTTGAGATGAAGGACTTGGGCCTCCTTCATTATTTTCTGGGATTGGAAATTTGGCAGCGCAGTGGTGGATTGTTTGTTTCTTTGTGGTA
>JAXQQM020076374.1:0-129311 GCA_034641835.2 Pinus albicaulis | reverse complement strand
CCGAAAGGCGTTCCCTTTGTTGGGTTTTGCTGAATGCATTTTTGTTGGAGCCAATCAGAAGACTTTGCCATCGTCCTTCTAGCCAATTAAATTTAGACATGTGGCAACAGACTATTGAGCGATCTAAAGTCATTTCTGTCGTTCAGCCGTTCAAGTTACCCGATTGGGAATCGGGATCCCCGAGGTCGAGGAGGTTCGAGTCCATAGAGTTTCGCTACGACAGCGAGTTTCCCAGCAACTCTACGACGCCAATACGTGAGTGCGCCCTCCAGTCCTGGAAGGGGAAATGGATATCCTTGTGGAGGGTTCTATTTCAGTGCGCCCACTAGCCCAACGCCATCCGCTGCTATTTTGTCAGAGTTCGCCAAGTCTACCAGAGCCGTAGTGCCCTTCGTGTGGGAGGAGAAGCCTGGTATTCCCAAGAAGAATGGGGGAGGAGATGATTGTGAAGAATTTGGCGGCAAGGAGAGCAGTATTGGGAATTCCAGTGGGAATGATTTTGAGTTCAGCGCATGGTTCACAGTGGCGGATGGAGCGCTCAATTCGGAGGGCTTATTGTCCACTGCTGACGAGCTCTTCTGTAATGGGCAGATTCGACCCCTGCGTCTCCCTCCTCGGCTTCAGCAGCCTGTCAAGGCGCCGCCCGGTATCGATTCCAGTGATGGTAATAAAAGGAGCTTCACGTGGTTTAATGCTACCTCGAACCCGCAGTCGCCGCATTCCCCACGGTCACCTCGATCGCCTATGAAGGAGGGGCGGAGGATTCTCAAGGAGGCTTTTGCGGGATTTACCAAGGGAAATGGGAGTGGGGATGGGGATGGAAGTGATTTTGATCCCTTTGTGGCAGCCATGAATGAGGCTAGAAAGGAACAAAGGGGGCGAGAGCGTTCTGCATCCCACTCAAGGCGCACCAGGTCGCTGTCACCACTGCCGATGAGGATTTTCCATTGGGATGAGGAGCCCCGGAAATCGGATGCCGAGGAGTTTTTCTCGTCGGAACTGGAAAAGGGCATGCCTGATGGTCACGAGGAGGTCAAGAGTTCGAGTTCGGTTCCTGAGAAGCCCAAGGCGAGCAAACGTTGGAGTTTGAAGGACTTTTTGTTCAGGAGTTCCAGTGAGGGACAGGCCCAGAGCAAGGATAGGCTCTAGGGTCTGTCTATAGCCCCTGCGAAGCATGGGGGCGTGGAGAAATATAAGCAAATGAAACCCGCTGAGAAAAATTCAAATTCGGGAAAAAAACACCAGGAGGATTTAAACAGTTGCAATGTTAAATCTAGTTCAGGTAAGAAGCAGGAGGATGTGAAGAACTGTGCTGCGAATCCTCGATCTAGGGGAAGTTTTACCAAGTCTGGTAGGAAGATGCCCATTTCACCTCACGAGCTCCATTATACCGCCAATAGGGCACAATCGGAGGAGCTGAAGAAAAAGACCTTTTTTCCCTATAGACAGGGTCTGCTTGTGTGTTTGCGCTTCACTTCTAAAGGTTATACTGCCATGAATGGATTGAGTAGGAGCTTGAACACAGTTTCTTGATGAGTTCTCCGCGAAACGTGGATCCGGAGCAGGGCACAGTGCCCAGGCCCAGTAATGAATGGTTTGTGCCCATTTGCTTCTGTAATTTCTAGATTGAAAATTTGTTTCTAAGCTTTTTTATGTTTTCATAAGGGCAACCCATTCCGGACCAGTGGATTTGTATTTCTTGAAAACTTGGCAATTAGGCCACATTGAAGAATCCTACATTCAGTCCTTCCCAAAACCTCCTCCGGCGATGGGGAAGATGCGTTGCCAATCAGAGTTCAAATCACATCTCCATCCCTTGACGGAGTCATTCGTGGATTTTCTGCTGGAGGCTTATTCCTCCCCAAACCTCCTCCGGCAATGGGGAAGATGCGTTGCCAACCAAAGTTCAAATCACATGCCCAGATCTCCAGGCAGAAGTGACGATAAAACAGCCGATAGGCCCCCTAGGTTTTATCTGCCATTGCGGAAGACTTAAGGCCGGAAATGGAGTTTCGGGGGTTTGTTCGAGGGGTATATGTATGCATTTGTTCACGGTAAGGATTCAGTCCTTTTTTTTTCACGGAATTTAGCATTTTAGTTCAACTTTTAACTTTAAAATGACTGATTTTTTTGCTTTGGGGGCCTTCTATGGCTGATTGCTGATGAATTCTGCAACCCTGTTAACTGTAATAGGTTTAGCAAGTAGCTTAAGAGTGAGTTATGAACTGCTTATAAGGCCGTGCTTCCTGAAATGATGGCAGAACATCTGAGATATACTTATCCATAGCTATTGCATGGGTTTATATGATTTAACCCATGGAAATTGATCTACTCACCACTCTGAGACCTTTTGCAAATTCATGAGATTAAAACCCTGTTTCTAATATTTGTCATATGTGTTATACTTGATCATATAAAAAGGTTGTGGTTGTTACTAGTATTGATTATTGTGAGATAGAGTTCAACTCTAAGTGACTAGTTTCATTGTAAGTTTTAGGAGGCTGTTAGATCTAGTTGAGCAAAAGAGATTCTCTCCCAACTAATGAGCTTCTATGCTTGAGATATTCTGTCAAAAAATTATTAGCGTGCCATGAAAATTAGTGTGTTTAAATCGTGTGTCTATCTTAAGCCAGCAAGTGTTTGTTCGAGTTGTTAACAGTAAGTCTTATGCTTTTAATATTCACAGGACTTGTATTGCTGTTTTTGTCATATCCAGTTGTTCACTTATTTGTATAAATTTGATTTTTACCAGGAATTGCACGTAAATGTATCAATCAATTGTTTAAAGTTTATTCATCAATGGTCTTATATTTGCTTTGCTTTTTTGTTTTGCAGCTTTAGAGAGGAGCGAAGCAAGTTAATCAAAATTTTGGACGGTTATTATGGGAGGCGTTCTCCTAATATTTTTGGACATGCCTTCCTATTGCTAGATGGTTTCAAGAGTACTATGCGTGTGTATATATAAATAGCATATTCCAGTACCTTGGATTGTGCTCAATGATAATAGGTCATTGTTCTTGGACAGGGATAAATTAGTTACGAAGTTAATGGTTACGATGTGAACATTTTCTTAATATTTAGAATTATTGTCATATCTATGGATGGTTTGTGAATATTATACATGTGAATAAATAAATAGGATATTCCAGTGTCGTGTTGGACTGTGCTCTATGATATGATGATAAGCCATTGTTCATCTGACAGAGAGTCAGGTTATGCTTTTACATGAATGAAAAGTTTGTTAATATGTTGATCTGGTTATTTAAAGTCATTAATTTAGCATGTTGAATGTACAACGTTTAATATTTTACTCAGGTCATGGAATTGAGGGGTCTGTGAGCAATCATGATTTTTTTGCAGTTTTGAATTCTTGATTTTAGCCCTTTCTGCAAAATTTGGGCATGTTTTTTTAAAGAAACTGGTAATCGCTGCTTGTACAGTTGTTGAAATGAATTATAATACCAGGAGATTTTCAATAAGTAGTCAATAGGATGAATCTTGTTCACCATTTCATAACTTTAAGTAATATGTGTTTGTGTTGGGTGGCATGAATCATCTAGCTGCATCATTGGTTGCGCTATGTGTTCTTCAAGTGGGTGAATCCATTTGGGAAAGGTGTCTTGGAAGGGGTCATTTGATATTTGGGGATTCCTTTTCGGTATAAAATTAAAATGATTCACACCAAATAGCTCTTCCTTCAGGTCATGTCTGAGAACCGATTGTTACTTTTTCTTCTTTGCTTGTATTCAAACAGAGCTCAAAGGGGGTTATTTTCAATCCAGCAAAAAAACATCTTTCTCTTTGCTTCCAATTTTGGCCAAAGCTAACTGTCAATTATCCTCTCATAGCCCAAAGCACAAGAGGAACGTCATTGACGCTGCAGAGGTCAGGTCTTATGCATGCAGCAGGGCCTTTCATCCCCCGCTAATGATCAAATAAGCTGGAAAGGAACATCATTTGAGCTCTAAGCACATGACAGATTGAATTAATCTCGGGTCCCATAACCACAAGCCAAAAAAAAAAAAAAAACCTCGATTTTTCTGTATGTTTACAAATTAAAGTGTAGATTTTTTTACAAGGCATTTACTCTTTCAATGAACAAAGGCATGATTAGCTTGTTTTTACTCCATAATATAGTCTCTACATTTTCTCTCTCTATACATGCTCCTTGACAACAATTTTGCTTCTTGTTTATGCTTTTACAGCATTATATACCAAATGTTTTTAAAACAAAAACATGATTTTAATAATTGCTTAATCCAAATCTAAATATGCAAAACAGAGAGATCCAAAGCCATATATACTAACAGTTTAAACATGCTCTTTACTGATGTACAAAAAGCATCCCCTACATTCTTCTTCTTCTTTTAAAAACATACCGACTTATTCCTACTTGTATGGCAAGAAAAAAAAGCACAACTGGCAAGACTGCTCTTACAATGCAGATGCGACCATGCATGCTTGAAACTGAAGGTAATGAAGAGAAGGAAGATGAGTCCGAATTTGATGTTTGAGGATACATGGGAATAATCTGATTGTTTACTGCTTCTGGTGTAAGGCATACCTTTACAAATGAGATTGCAGGAACCGAGATGTAATGATATCCACTGATGAAACTAGTCCTCTTGATCCTGCAGATGCCGAACCCATCATTCAAGGCTGTTGCAGCAACACAGGACCTGTCCTCGAGCCAATTTTCCATGCAAGCCTTGGTGTTGAAATAGTCATACACATCGTGAGGATGAAAGATTCTGAAGTACAACAACTTATGAACATTTTCAGGTTATGATTTCAACAAAGAAGAGACTATATTTGATTATTGGATTTTCTTCTCTGATGCGCCATAACTTATTCCAATCTTTGCATGCAACAGGTTTCTAGGAACTCCCAATGAAGAAGTGTGGCCAGGAGTGACTAAATTGAAGGACTGTCATATCTACCTCGAATGGAAACCTCAAGATATAAGTTGTTCTGTTCCAGACTTGGAACCAAGAGGTTTAGATCTGTTGTCTGCAATAGTCTTACTCTCTCCCTCAAACCTTGTTTTTCTTTGTTTCTTTGCTTTTTTGTTGGAATAGTAAACCAAAGAAATTTAAATTCGGTTATTTGCAGGAAACACTGGTTTATGAGCCATCCAAGCGAATCTCAGCAAAGAAGGCACTAGATCATCCTTATTTTGAGGACCTGGATAAATCACAATTCTGAGTCCCTTTAAGGATTTAAGCAATTTGGGATAGTGTGTAGGTATCACAATTATTACATTGATTGGTTAATTGATTTGTGCTTTCCTGGAGGTTTTTATAAATGGCCTATTGTCTGAGAAATAATCTCTGCAAACTTGTTAGCTGGTAAATAAGTTTTTTGTTGTGTTTGCACAAG
Source organism: Pinus albicaulis (assembly GCA_034641835.2). Lineage (NCBI taxonomy): Eukaryota > Viridiplantae > Streptophyta > Pinopsida > Pinales > Pinaceae > Pinus > Pinus albicaulis. The sequence continues at coordinate 123,932 of JAXQQM020076374.1, read as the reverse complement.
AGAACGGGCAATGTTGGTCAGCCCTCAAATATTGTACTCCCCACACTAGGGAGGATTTACAGTGAATATAAGCTTTCGATATGGCATGAAAAAAGTAATGATAGTTCTTTTTGGTGGCTGTACAATTCGAGTCCCATTTTATCTTCCCATCTCTATCTTTTCCTGGGAAACTTGTTTGAATGTATGCAAAATATGATAAATATCCAATCTACCCAATATACGTGTGAGAATTTTATGGGTTGGAAACAAGTAATATCAAGAGGCAGTTTGCTTTGAAAGACACTTGGGAAGATAGTTCATGTGAAATTTGCAGTGTGTTAAGTAGATGATGATTGCATTTGATGATGATTGGGACTGATTTCATTGAGTATGTAAAATACAATGCTATCTTTTGAATTCCACCAGGAAACGCCCCAATTTGTCTATAGAATCCAGGTAATAGGAACATAGTTTGGCAGAGACGCTTAAATTTCCTGCAGAGCATAATGCAATGAAAAAGGCCAGAAAGGCGGCCGAAGAAGGCCAGAAAAAGGGTCACTATCATCTCCTTAACTGGTCATCGTCTTTATTTTTCTTGATTTTCCAGATGGCAATGATTGGTCTGGTCTGTCAAGGCTGTGGAACACAGGCGTTTGTATTTGCTACTTCTTTGCTTTTGAATGGGGATAATGCTCTGGCATTGCAGGGCTGGGTTTTGTTTTTCCTGAGTCTGTCTATGGCTTATGAATGGATGTGTTTATGCATTGAAATTTCAGGAAAAAGATGGGTTTACCGTAGCATATGAATGGGATGTATCCACTCATTGAAATTTCAGAAGTTGGGTTTGTTGTGCATATGAAATGGCATGTATTCATGCTTTTGAAATTTTACTCAGAGAGAAGAAAAGATGGATTTGATATTGCATATGAATGAGATGTATTCATGCATTGAAATTTCATCGAGAAGACGTAAAAGTTGGTTATTATAGCATCGGAAAGGGCTTATTCATGCATTGAATGCTCATAAAGAAACAATAGATGGCGGGTTTGTGACAGGGTGATGCATTTAGAATGTGGTATTGACGCTGATTGCAATTTGCTTATGCATTGGAATTTCAACAGAAGATGGGTTTACTGTAGCATATGAATGGGATGCATATATGCTTTGAAACATGTAATCATTCATTGAAGTTTCATTCAGAGATATGGAAATACGGGTTTACTATTGCAAATGAAAAGGATGTATTCATGTATTGAAAATTCATTGAGAAGTTATAAAAATTGGGTTTATTATAGCAGCTGAATGGATGTTTTCACGCATTAAAGCTCATTAAGAAACAATAGACGATGGGTTTATGACAGAGCGATGAATTTAGAATATGGTGAATGTTGATTGTACGTCTCTCATTAGGTCACTAGTTCAATTCTTGCTCAGGACACAAATCCCTTTGGGATATTACAGTCTCATGACTGAAGAACGATTATGAATGATATACTGGGTTATCTTGGAGATAAATTGAACGAGTCCCCTTTAAAAATTCTGTTATTTTTATGTTGTATGGTGATGATGTATTTTTCTATTGTTCATTCTCTGTGATGCTGGATACCAGTAAACAGATCGGATAGTTGTTACGTTATTTTTATGTTGTATGGTGATGATGTATTTTTCTATTGTTCATTCTCTGTGATGCTGGATACCAGTAAACAGATCGGATAGTTGTTACGTTTTTAAGATATAATGATAGCTCTTGATATGGCAATGTTTAACCATTGACTAGATATATAAGCATACACCATCAGGTGAGCATGAGGAAGGTTTTGCCATTTGGACCACATATCCAGGTTTGCTCACATCTCTTCCTCCCATAACTACAGGGAACTTAACACTGAAGCTGACAGCCTAGCCAGAGTAGCAGTCAACTTGTATGCAGATAATTTGGAAGCTCCATTTCTACCTTTTATTAAATATGCTGTCCTTCACGCCACAGCAAGCTACTAGGCTATATGCTATTTTCAGGAATATTTGTTCACCACAAGAAACTTCTAGCCTATACACATTTTTTCAGAATTGTGTCCAGCTCTGTTTTTTGAAAGCCCACTGACAGCTTTTCAGTTTTACACTAACTCTGATTTTTGTTGTTATGTCTCTTAGACTCCAGGCTACCAAACCTTTAACGTGTTCTACTTTTATTCAATAAAAAAATGCTTAGATTTTTTCAAGGTAAAAGGAAAAACACAACAAATTACGAAAGATAGTAAATCACAAACCTGAGGATCCAACGAAGGCAAAGGAGGACCTCGGTATGGATGTTTTTTGACATCGCCAATTCCATTGGAATTTGCCATTTCTGTCTCCCATGTCTTCCTTCTAGCAAATGCAGCCTCAGTTGCCTCGACGTTGGCGTTCGAATGAAGTCCAACAACAACAAAATGTTCAAACAAAGAAGTTGGCTCCTTATGCTGTTTTCGATTCTGCAAACACAAAGCACATCTAAGCGATAGAATTCAGGATGAAAAAAAGGCAACACATTGTTAGCAAATCAACAAAAGTTTTCTTCTCATGAACAGAAAACGATTCATATCTTAGTTGAAACTACCAACAATAAGTGATGAACCTACCGTTAAATCTTGTCATTTCTAATTAAAAAACAATATAAGAATGGAATATAAACCTCCACCATCCTACTTATAAGTATGCAAGGCCTACAATTCACATTCTCAAGCTGTGTTTGCCTTCCTGGGCTGACACATTTCACAGTTTTAAAGTGTTTCTGATATGTTCCAGAAATCCTAATGAAAATTCAAATAACTCCAATCACACACAGTTTCTATAATCAGATGAATGCATACTTGTAGAGTTTCATCTGAATTCCACATATGTATTCTTAATTTCCAATGAGATATTGCAGAAAAGAATAGAAGGTTTGGTGTGTTGAATACATGCTCGCTTAGAGCAAACCAGAATGAAGAAATTTGTAGGAAAGAAATTGAGAAAATCACCATGTAGCCAAGGTTTATCATTTATGACCTCATGAATATAAACGAAAGATATGAAGCACTGACAAAGGCTATCCAGTCTAGTCTAGCAATTTGCAAACCTGAAATTATGAAGAAAGAAAAAAGGAAGAGCCTCAACGATGTTTCAGTGAACCCTTCTTCAATGAGCAATGCAAAGAAGTGAGAAAAAATGTAAAGAACATCCAAACAGCGAGAATTTGAAGACCTCCAAACAAGTAGTAAAGCTTCAGAAAGCAATTTGAAAAAAAACAAGCAAGAGGATCTACTAGTGATGACAAAGACAAAACCAAAGCCATTTTGGAAGGAACTATAGGTGAAGAAGCATGCAAAAGAAAATGATATCACATGGGAAAAAGTTAAAACAGCTATACAAGCTCAAAATCTTTATGAAAATCTAGCTTAAAGAAAAAGCCCTTTGGAAATCAGCATATAATAAATGTCTGAAAATAGACACCCTTAGCAGAGGAAAATGAATATTAGTCCAATTAAGAACGTGCTCATAAGCCTTAAAGACAAGATGCTGGAAGGAACAATAGGAGGACTGGAAATGCAGAACATGCCCAAATTGCATTAAAAGGGGATTTGGAGAGAAAGCAATGCTTCCTACTCCACTATAAAGCATATAGCTACATTAAAAAGGGTTCAACATAAATAGACAACAGTTGGGATGCAGTGTTCCAAGAATCACATATGGAGACTCATAATAAATTATTTTCAAGGATCTCTAGTCCATGAGGCACTCAACATACAATTACTGAACTTGCATTGCATGCTTCAATATCTCTCTCTACAGAAGCCACAAGAACTACTCTTATGAGAAATTATATGGTGGGAATTGGACTGTAGCCCACCCACTCTTTATGGATATGGGTGATATTTATTCAATGGATAGCCTTGGTGCATTATTCAAAGGATATTCATTTGTTTTTATTATTATCGAGTAAATTAATTGTTAAAAGTAGTTAAATAATATTTAAAGTTTGAATTTATATATTTATTTTATTTTTAATAATTACATGCTATGATAAAATAAATAAATAAATAGAAATAAAATAAAATAAAGATAAAATTAAAATTAAAATAAAATAGATAAAAAAAAAATTCTTAATTACAAAAATAAGAATAAAATAAATAAATAAATAGAAATAAAATAAAATAAAGATTAATAAATAAATAAATAAACAGGCCTCAACCTAATCTATTCTAATGTGATTTTCGCAAAGACATTTAGTACATTTGCTTCACTCTTTCTAAAATAAAATAAATTACTTTCTAATTATTTGAGTCAAACTAGCCATTTCAATCTTACTCTCTCTACTATTTAGTATTTACTTAGTACTATTTACAACTTCAATCAATGTTTTTCTTTTTTCTGTATATGCTTACATTTCAAATTGTGATGTGCATATATCATTTCAAATATGATTAACAATAATTTCAAAAAAAAAAAAAAAACGCTTCGAATATTACAAATATGCACTAGCAAGTCACTCTTTACTGATCTTAGGCAATTTAATTTGTTCTTTCAGGCTTCAGTATCTACTATTTAGTGTTTACTTAGTACCATTGACAATTCCAATCAATGTATTCCATTTGCTTATACGTTTACGTTTCAAACTGTCATGTGCATGTGTCATGTCAAACATGATTAGCAATGAGTTGAAAAAAAAACTTGGAATATTCAAGATATACAATTGCAAGTAGCATACTTCAAAAACTAATTTACAAATATGGTTATTTGACATTACTATTTCCTTTTCTTTTATACCTACAAACCAACATCCTCTCCTAACCTATTTTGTGCCTATGCCTTGTTTACCATTGAAATAATTCAACATGCCCTATTCCAAAATATATGTTCCAGAGGGAAAACCTTTAAACTACTCATTGTCAGGAACGTATTTGCAAAAATTGCATTTGTAAAATTAGTCAAGACTAATAAGATTCATCTTAATATCTAAACTTTAAATCAAATTCTTCAAGAAAGTCATTCTCAAGCAGCGTTTCTTAAACGCTCATTCACACAGCGCCTCCTTTCGGCGTTCCCTTGCACCACAGGGGCAATTGCTAGTTAATAGCTCAATAACCTAGTAAATAAGCTTTGTCCTTAGGGAAACACATTTTTCAAGTGTCTTGGTGGAGCCAACACACAAATTAATTTTATTATTAAAGGTCGATGACTCGACTCGACATTGCATAGATTGTTCGTTCAATAATGGTAACTGCACCAATGTCTGCTCTCCACCACGTACAGAGGACAAGCCACAAGGAAGCCTCTTAGTCATGATCATGATTGCTTGCGTTGAAACAAATGTTAATGCTTTGACAAATAAGCTAGCTGGCTACATCGGGATTCCTCCAAAGCATCTTTCTTTGCGTTTATACATCATTCGGTCGACTTCGGTTTGATATTTGATCAAGGTACCACATTAATTTTAACTTTGCTTCCAATGTTTTGCCTGAAAAAATCACTTGCTTTTGACGTTCGTGTATGGTATGGAAATGGAAAGATTCGTTACAGTTTCAAGAATTCACACTATATGTCATTGCAAGCTGCTGCTGCCACCAGAACTTATCGACCATATCTTACACCTGCCGTAATTCATTAGTATCACAGCGGATTTCAAGCATTGTTATTAGTACAGCTGCTGCTACTCATTATTATTACCAGCAATTTCAAGCAATGTGACTACAGCAACTGAAAGCCATTATTGTTCCAGTTTATTACTATTACAACTGCTGAAACCCATTATTACTTCCGCTGTTAATGACAGTAACTAAACCCATTATTACTTCGTTGTTAATGACAGTAACTAATTCTCATATTATGGTATCTAGGAATGAAAACTCAAAGGATGTTGTGAACGTTTGTGATTTTTTAAGATGAATTTCACTACTTTTAGTAAATAATATGTTACTATATATATTAGAATAATGATATTAATATAGTGGTTAAAAATAAGTGGATAGGTGTCTTTTTCATCATGTGAATAGGTGTCATTTTTCATTATTTAATGCTTTTGATAAGTGTATGGAAGGTGAAAAATGATGTTGATAGTAGTATTTTAGATCCACTTTATTATTAATATGGTTGTGTTAATCGACAACTCACTAGAGTGGTGAGGATTAGTGGGTTGTGGTCAATCCTTAAATTTGATAAGTATATATTTACAGATATTTTACTTTTTAACTGTCATTTAGTAGTATTTTTAAAATCTCCACTTAATTAATGACATTTAATTAAAATTTCAAAACATTAGTAGTATATTTAAAATTTACCTCATATATATACTGCAATGTAGTGTTCCAATTTTAGGAGTTAGAATTATTATTTATATAGAATTTAAAGTGTACTATGTATACAAAGTTAGTGCTTCAAGTTCTACATAAATAATAGTTCTAACTCTTACCATTGAAACCTTAACTTGCACTATAACTAAGTAAATCTTTAAGATAATAAAGAATTTTAACATAAAATTTTGATGTCTCCCTAACATAGTAAGGGGTTTTTATTTTTATTTTTATAGATAACTAGGTTTTTCTATAATTAATAATAGAGAAATTGATTTTTCCATAGCTAGTTATGTATTCAAACTTGACTGAAAAACACAAATCCCATATAATTATTCAATTGAAGTATAATCCATTTCTATATGTCAATCTAGTCAAGCACAATTTTCTTTAATACAATTTTTTTTTCCAAAAATTCATCTATTTTCATTCAAATTAATATTAATAAATTAAATTTATTGTTTGAAGGCTGTTCCTGACTATAGAGTTATGAGGTTGTAGAATGAGAGTTTGACAAATACAAATCCACAATTCACCTTCACAATTACTTAAAGACCCCAAACTTCCTATAAATACCATCTCACTTTCCCAATATGCTTATCCCTCACTCCCTCACTCCATTCTGCATTAATGGCTGCATGCATCACGAGAGCACCATTTGCAGGAACCATAATGAGAATCACATGGGACTTTCGGGAATCGATGTAATAGACTCCGCCACCTTGAGGTTCGTTATCAGAGAATGAAAGGTCACACATATGACCTACACTAATTTTCTCATCCACCTTAATCCATCTGTCTCGTGTCCTTTTCATATTGATGATTCCATCCCACCTGTCTTGATTAACGTGATTCTTCGTTCCCTCCAACAGCGCTCACTCCATTCTGCATTAATGGTTGCATGCATCACGAGAGCACCATTTGCAGGAACCATAATGAGAATCACATGGGACTTTCAGGAATCGATGTAATAAACTCCACCACCTTGAGGTTCATTATCAGAGAATTAAAGGTCTCACATATGACCTACACTAATTTTCTCATCCACCTTAATCCATCTGTCTCGTGTCCTTTTCATAGTGATTCCATCCCACCTGTCTTGATTAAAGTGATTCTCCATTCCCTCCTAAAGCCTTTGCTTCAATTAATTTAATATGGTAGTATATTTATGCACTATGGAAATAAATACATTGATTAGATACCTTGTCCCCTGCTATTATTGCCTCTGTATCATAACGAATTCAACTAGACTTGACATTTTTATGGAATAGCTTTGGAAGTTACAGTCATGTCATTAAATTTTATTTCTCCTTGTGGTAACTGCACACCTTGATTAGCCAAGGAATCCATAGCCTCATTGAGGTTTCTTCTTATATGATAAAATTCAATCGAGCCAAATTTTCACACCAACAACTTAATTCAATGAATTATTGGAGGAAGGAATTAATCATCATTCTTTCTACATTTTATCATGTGTTGTATGAGAGTCACCGTCTGGTGAGAGCCAGATCTAAGCCCTCCCACAGAGGAAGACACTCAGCCTCGTTGTTTGAAAAGTGCTTTTAACGATGGCGACACGGCTGATGAGCTTTCCACACTTTTATTTTTACTATTAACTATAATAATATTTAATATGTCAAATTGAATTAAAATAAAATAGTAAATATTATATAATTTCAAAGTACAATTTATAATAACAATTCTCATTACTTTAATTAATTATATTTACGTTAAATTTTCCAAACTGGAGGTTCATGTATAAAATTCCTAAATGTGCAAAGTGTATTGGTCATAATTCTTCAATTATAAAATACCAATTATAAACCAAAAAAGCAGATGCAGTTATAGAAGTTTGTCTCATGGTTGAATTTTAAGGATATCTAGAGAGGTGTTATGAAAAAATGGTTAGAAATAGCATGCAATCTCATGAAGGAATTCTGTGGTCACTGTCGCTAATGGATCTCCACTACTGCTTGATTGAAATGTGCATAGTAAGGTCGGATGATTTTGGTCTTCTTCAATTAATGGGTATGCTATATAATCCACAATTTGTTATCACATCTGCAGTTCATAATATTTTTTTATATTTAAGCTTCACTAAAGAGATATTAATGTTCTTTTCAAGGGTTGTGATTGGACCTTTTTGTTGATGCTTCCAAACAACAATGAAAAAAATAAACAAAAATCATATCATATATACTATTGAAATAATTAGAAAAAGTAATACCGGAAGGCCTATTTTAAAAATTACTCTTACCCATCAAATTTACACCCTTAGTATGGTTGATTATCACTAAACATGTTTAATTTATGGTTTAGGAGGGTAAATTATGATGAACACGTAGTTGGTCCTATGTTTTCTCACATGTAACTATAATTGACGATGGTAGATCATGATTTAATATGGTTCATTATGGTCGTTCATCTTTGATTATGGTTTACCATGGTTATCAATCATAAATCAAGGTTTTCCATAGTCAACCATGGTGACCATAGTTGATTATGTTTGTACTCATAAACCTAATCCAACTTAAACTTAAGGGACCTAGTAAACCCATTAAATCTAGCAAACCTAGGTCATTCTAGGTTTACCTAAGTCATTCTAGGTCAACCTAAATTAACCTAGGTCAATCTAGTCAATCTAGGTCAACCTAATAAAATATAGGTCAACCTAATAAACCTATTTTAGAAAACACATAAAATTATATTTACTTAAAATTGTTTTACATTATTTATAGATAAATAGGTTCGAAAATAATATTGAGGTTTCAATGCATATATATTTTATTTAATAGAAAGCTCCAAGATTGATGTAGAAGTAGCTGAACCAACATGGTATACCCTCTTCTACCATGACTAATCCACTTCAAATATTAATGCAACCATTTTTGTAACATTAACATTAATGTAACATCAGCCATGGTCAACAATAATGTTACATTAATGTAAGACTTTAGCAATGCACAACCACGGTCATCCACAGTAAACCTAGGTCAATTTCCTCTTAAACCCTCGTCAACCATGGTACTCATTATCAATCGTGGTCAATTGAGGTTAACCATGGTTTTCCTTGAAAACAATGGTCGACCCTCTTCAACCATGGTCAAGCATGTCAATCAATTTCAACCATTAATGAAAACATTTTTGTAACATTAATGTAACATCACCCATTGTCAACCATGGCTAACATTAATGTAACAATGTTTAATGTTAATATAACATTTTTAGATTGATGTAACATAATTAAATTGTTACATTAATTGTTGACCATGTCCAACCTCATTCAACCATTATCAACCCAAGTCAGCCCTCTTCAACCTCGTCAACCATGATCAAACTCATCAACCCTCTTCAACCATGGTCAACCTCATCAACTCTCTTCAACCATAGTAAAAAATCCACCCCACACATGATTTCCATCAACTAGAACAACCATATTAGTAAATTTGGTTGATATAAACCAATCGACGTCATTTTCCACTTTTTATATGTTAATCAAAGTATGGAAATAACTCCAGTTGACGTATATCAACCACATTTACTAATAAGTTATGCTATTATTCATTTAATAGAAAGATCCACAATTGATGCCCAAATAGTTGAACTCAGAAACCTAATTACGTGGAACATGTTATCCTACCTTGAATATCTATTGAGCATGATGCCTTTTCGTTTTATCATAAATATTCCTAATTTGAATTATAAAAAATATTTATAATTGAAGTCAATGTACAGGGGAAAATATATTGAATCGATATTCATATTACCATCACGAGGATTGAGTATTGATCTATAATGTTTGACTGAGGCCATTTAAATGTTATACCCTATCAAAATTTCAGGTGTGTAAATTTCAGGTTTGTTTTGAAAATATTTAAGTGAAGCTTAAAGATTTCATTTTCAATGAAGATTCCTGGTCATGATATTAAAAGACCCCAATCGTGTACGTTTTTATTCAACAATTCAAAAAAATATATAAAACACGTGTCTCTTTCTTTCATTCCTTTGTCCCTTCCTTGCTTCTTTTCTTGTCCAAATTATTCTCATTCACTCTAATTTGTAGTTTCATTCCTTGTGTTCTCAGGGTTCCAACAATAATATACATACGGTAAAAGATCAAAACTAGGGATCTTCTTTCTCGCTTAATGGCGAAATAGTTAGTATTCTCAATGGAGTTAAAGAGCCTTATAACTGCAGAGTGAATGTAGAACAACTAGAAGTCGATTCCATAGAAAACTTAAACCAATTAATTGATGGATTCAAATATCATGCCATTAATATGGATTTTATCAATGTAATCATCAATCATATTCCCACTTCATGGCCTCATGAGAGTAATCATGCATCATCTTAGTTGCCAAGTATCTACACACCATAATGAAAACCTAATGGTAAGACATGGAAATCAAAATGCATGACTGCAGGTTTATATCACAACATGACATAGAGTATTAATTCATTGCAAGGGCATGTACCCAACAATGTCGTGAACAACTTATGTATATTTCAATAATATATAGGAATTTAATTTTTAGGAAAAATTTCAATTGTTTGACTTTGGCTAACCTTTGGATTTGTGGATATTTCCTGAATCTATAATTGAGATAATCATACTGATGTAGCTTGTATATTTTAAAAATATCGCAAGAAAAAGTAGATAAATTTTTCCACAAATTACAAACCCACCACCAATTTAAGCAGTAGCATGTAATCAAAAACCTTGGTGTATCCTCAAATGTATACGATCCCTTCGTATGGATTTACTATAGTGGAGTTCAAAATCAATCAGGATGTTTTTGATCAATGTGGCAATATGGTCCTGCCAAAATTCAATCAACTGGATCAAATATGATACATCCCTCCTGTTTGTAGGTTGAAAACTGTAAAACAAACCAATGTTTCAAGCCATCATTTTCTTCCTTTATTTTGTTTGATTTCATGTAATGGATATATTCTTAATTCCAAAAATGGTTCCTTTGTTTTACAGAATGGTCGTTGCAATGATTACTAGTCAATCATGATATGTATAACAATCACATGATTTTCACAATTTGTATTGATTTCACAAAAGAATTTTCATTCAGACCAAATTAGACATGATCATCATGTATTAACACCTAGTTTCATTATTGAATTTCATTGAATTTATTGCATATATATTCAGTTGAACATGAAAGGCGAGAATATTCAAGAAAAAAGTGCTTCAAAAATGGTTTTAAGTCAACATAATGTAATATTATTTGTCCCAAGGTAAAGACTTGGTGATTGGAAATACTATGGATATTATGTCAAGTGTGAAATATCATACTATTAATAGTTTTCTAGTTTACATTATATCATATACTTTTATATTAGTGACAACATTAGTATGTAGTGACAAAGAATGAAGATAAATCTTGGAGAAAATATTTCTCTTCTCGATATTCAAAATAGTTATATAGAATACATAGAAAACATCAACAATAAATGTCTAGAGTGAAACTCGACTAAACTGAAGTAAAAATGAACTGTTTATGACACCTAGAAGATAATGGAATTAAATGTGATGACACATGGCAGACAGTGAGATTGATATTTCAACATCCTCTCCTAATCTCAACTGTTACAAGTAGAGGAGCTTACAATCCCTGATTTCTCTCTTTGAAATTCAAATACATTTTTTCCTAATGGTTTTGTGACAATATCTGCAAGTTGATCTTTGGAACCACAAAAAGAAAGTGTTATGTCCCCATTATTGAATTTAGGGCAATTTTGAGGTCTAAAATGGTAAGGAAATTATAAAATAATAGTGGAAATAATAAAATAATATTAGATTACATCATCAAATTTTATAGGGAAAAATGAAAAAACTATTTTTTCAACTTGTATTTTTAACTTATATCCCTATGGGTTTACTCAAATTTCAAGCGGAAACACGCATTAGATGTAGAATTTGATTCCTCATCCAATGAATACCCATGTTTCATACTTTTGATGAACCTTTCTACACTATAAATGATAAATACATGAAAAATGTGATTGCAATCACGTTATTTCATGTATTTCTCATTTTTCGTATAGTAGGGTCCATCGAAAGCATGCAATGTGGGTACTCCTTGGATGAGGAATTAAATTTTAGATCTAACGAGTACTCCCACTCAAAATTTGAGTAAAACCTTAGAGAGATAAATCGAAAATACGAGTTGAAAAAATAGTTTTATTATTTTATTAGTTTTTAATCTTTTTAATTTTTTACTCAAAAAATGGTGAATCATCTCCCATGATTGACAATATCATCCTGAATCCTATTGGTTCTTATAATGTTTATTTTGGTTGTACTTTTTTCTTAGGAGGCCCATTTTAGACCTCAAAATTCTTCTAATGCAAGCTCACGAATGAAATGAAAACGTGTATCAATGTGATTTCTCTTTTTGTGGAAAACATGAATTTTTGATAAAGAAATTTTTGAATTGTTATCACAGTAAATAAGAGATGCCTCCTTTTGAACATTTTAAAAATATTTCAATAATATTCTCAACCACACTGCTTGACAAATTGCTAAATGTGCTACTACATATTCTTCCTCTGCAAAATATATTGAAATGATTGACTATTTATTTGATGCAAACGATATCAGATTCGTTCCAAGGTGAAAAGCATACCCTAAGGTGCTTTTGTGATCGTCTAGACTGCTTGCATAATCGTTGTCTGTATAACATGAAAGTGAACAATTTTCATAATGTGTGTAGAACAAACCATAGTCTATGGTCCCTACAATATACTGTAAGATCCTTTTTGCAAACTTCCAATGAGAAATCTTAGGTGAATTCATAAATCTGGAGACAAAACTAGCAGAAAACATGATATTTGGTCTAGTTGAAGTGAGATATAATAAACTACCAACTAGAATTTTATACAATGTGGGATCAGCAGGTGGTGATACATATTCTTTGTTCAGTGTGGTGCCTTGAGAAATTGGTGTATTAGAAGGCTTTCAATTGGTTGTTCTGAACTTTTGGATTATGTTAGTGGCATATTTTTGTTGACCAATAAAAATGATATTAGCATATTGTTGAATTTCAATGACTAAGAAGTATTTCATGATCCATAGATCAGTGATATCAAACTTTGTTTGCATTTCTACTTGAATTCTTCTACCATCATATTTCATGTATAAATAAGACCATCAACGTAAAGGCATACAATGAGAATTTTACCTTCATGATTTTTGGTATACAAAGTTGGCTCATGGATTCTTCTGCAAAAACCACTTTTGATGAGACACGTGTCGATGTGACTGTACCAAGCTCTTGGAGTTTGATTCAAACCATAAAAATATTTCTTCAATCTGTATATCTTATATTCCTATCCCAAAAATTCAAAACCAAGAGGCTTGATGCAGGGGCATTAGGCTCTAGAAGTACTTGGTACTTTTATAAGACTTAGGGGGGTCTTATGTTTTTAATTTCCCATCTAAATGTTAGTAATTTGAATAAAATGGTGAGGAATTGTAAATGTTCTCTAACCACTAGAGAACATGAAGAATGTGAAGAGTCAAATTAGTTACTTTAGGGATTTTTGTCTAAAGTTAGGAATTCCAAAAGTTTGTTGAGTCATCGAAGAAACTGAATTGATTCCTGATCAAATTGTATAACTGTAAGCATCTGTAGAGCTGAGGAGAGGGCAGAGTAGAGCTGTTCAGGACAGATTAGGGAAGATAGAAAGGGCCATCGAACTAAAAAATCTGGCCACACAGGAAGTTTATAAGTGGATTCTTCTGTATTTAATTTCATATATATAATGAGGAAATTGGTTCTAAGTGCATGTGGTTTGATTTACTTAAATTTTGTGTGATAGAGAATTTGAGATTGTTTATAAGTATATCATCTAAGAAGGTTGATCACTGAAAGGATCGATCTTATTAAGGGAAGTTGAATTAGTATTCGGCCTAGGATATATTGATTTTGGTTGCATTTGAATTGATAAGAATAGGGGCTTGATGACGATATAAAATCTATGTAGAAATTGTGAGGTTCGGTTTCCATTCTTGTGTTTAAGACACAATATGGAGGATTCGATTCTAGTGAATGACAATCAATGAGATCTTGCCTTCTGAGGAAGGATGCAAGCGGTGTCAATTCTGTTATTTAAACATATTAATTTCTGCTTACAAGTTTATAAGAATCAAACTCTGTTCCTTTGGGGAAGTCGATAAGAGAAATTCATCCTTTACTGATTTATATACAGCAAAGAAACATTCAATTGTGCTCTAGGTAATAATTGACTGCATATTATGTGTGAAAATCTCCATAAAGGAAATGCGTTTTTGTAAATGGGCAATGCAGCGATGTTTTTTTTAGATGATTGGGGCGCAACCATTATCAGAAATTGATTATTGAATATGTTGAAATTTGCATCGATACTGTTTAGTTGAAATCGAAAAGTCTGTTTATGTAAAGCTCAAATATTGGTGTTGGTTGAGTCAAGGGTACTGATATCGATTCATAATTTTAACGCAGAGGAAGACGGATCTTAAACGAGCGAATTTAACTCAAGAATGCATTTCAAATATCAGATTTTCCAAGGAGCGGTTTTGTGTGGGAAAACCACTAGTATCGTGTGCCTGTTTTGCGAAGGAGCAGTTTTAAAAAAAATCACGCGATCCAATTACTTGTTAACACGTCATCACCTTAAAACTGCCCATATCACGTAACTGTGAAGTGTTAAAGCGCTGTGAGAAAAAAAAATGTGATTTTTGTTCGATCTCAAGAGCAAGAGATCCAACGAGATTCATCTTCAAAGCTACATGTAAGATAATGTAAGGCATGGTGAGAATTTATAGTAATTGGTAAGTGGTTTTAATTGTTGGACGTGTGGGCCCGAAAGAAATTGAGACGTGTTGAATTGTTTTAGTTTCAAAGATCAAGTCACTCGAACGAATTCAATAGTCCAAGCTTCAGATTTGGATATAACTCCAAGAGAACATTAATTAATTACATTTAGATGATATGGGTTTCAAAGCAGGGATTTAAAATGCTTAAGGGGTGAAATATAGATAAAAGAATTTTATTTAAATCCCAAGATCAAGGCCTTGTTACAATGGTTCTTAACATTGAATAGAGGGGGTAATATATGGTAATATATTATGGTTTGACAAGCCGTGAGTAAATATTTAGATGGGGTCACATTTTTATGTGAGTTGGGTTTTACACAAATCAAATAAGTGCTTTCTGAATTTCATAAAGCAAGGGGAAGCTTATATGTGGGTTATTTGAAATTCAAATATATGATTTAAAATCATAAGATGGGTTTGAATTATAGTCATGGGGATAGAAAAGCTTCCGCGTTAAAATGTTGAGAATGCCAGATTTAAAATTATTGGGGCAAAAAATGGAGTTGCCCTATTGAAAGAGTGAAGATTGTGGGTTGAGTGTAGTAGCCCGGGAATCAATGTGGTATCAGAGCATCAGAAATAGCTCTGTTTGAAGTTCAAGTTCTGAATTAATTACATGTATGAAAAGAGATCAGGTTTTTGAAGACTGATAGAGATTACAGCCTACAAGGATACAGTGCATGTGACAGAAGAAGGAAGATCAAATTCTGAAATTTTATATGCAAAGTACACAGAAGTACAGTGAACAGGATTAGCAGAAAGGAGTGGAAGACAAGATCATGCAGAGATCTTGCAGGTAAATAATTTTAAATTTGATTTGAAATTGTAATTGCAGAATTGTGGTTGCAGAAAGGTGAAGACAGAGTTTGATGGTGAAGGTAGTGAGCCTGACATTCAGCTAAAGGCTGGATAGAGAGAGAAATTGCATTGTTCTCAAGAGGAGGTGAGCTTATGAGCAGTGTTTAACTCTGGTTTGAAGAGTTGTTTGCAAAATTCAGATTGCAGACAATTGAAGAAATCTCAGCAGAAGCAGATCACAGCTTTGAGAGCAGTGATAAAAGAGTCCAGCAAGGGATTCTGAGTGAAGAAGAAGTGTGGCAGAACCTGGAGAATTCCCAAAAGAGGTGTTGGAATTGTTGTCATTGATGGCAAAGGAGATGACAAAGGAGGAGCACCTGAAACATCATTCAAGGTGCAGAAAGGTAGCAGAGACATCAGAGGAAACAGAGACAAAGAGAGATAGAAAAAGAGAGGAAGTTTTAGAGGAGCTTCATGAGCAAGGAGCAACATTAGACAAGGAAAAGAGGCAGGCTAGGAAGTTGAAGGTCAGCAGAGAAGAATAGAGGAAGAGTACATTTACAGAGATAGGGCAGCAAAAAGAGAGGCAGCAAAGAAAGCAGCAGACAAGGAAAAGAGGCAGACTAGGAAGTTGAATAATGATTCACTAGTGATGTTTAAACTCTGGCCAACAAAAATTTTGTAAGTTAATTCACTGTATAATGAGGAAGCTATTTCAGGATTATTGTGCATATATCGAGTTAAACCCTATGTGAACATATGAGTTCTGGATGAATGATAGTTGATTTCTGTACAACCAAGTTGATAGTGATTCTGCATGGGATTGGAATAAATCGATGTCAGAGAAATTATCTAGTATGCTTAGCCATACCTATAGAAGCAATTAGAGGGATTGTTATTTATTGGGATAACACTGTGAAACTATATTTACCCTGGTGCCATAGTACACGCTTTTGTATATCTAGTGAATATTTAATGGTCGTACGAGGAAAGACCGACCATATCAGAATTGGTATGAATCCTTGTGAGGGATTATGAAGGTTCATTGAAAATTGAAGGAGACAATATAGAGGGAGGCGTTTCTGTCAAAGATGGAGGTTGTATAACAGAGGCGCGGAAGAAATACAAGTGGGCAGAGTTAAGTCGAAATGGTGTATTGAGGAGTAGAACCGGAACCATGAGAGCAAAACCGTGATCAAGAGGAACAGTGAGCGTGGTTTGGAGTGAACAGTGATGGCGGTTTCTAGTTTACATCGCACCGCTTTTGTGGAGCAAGCGGTTTTCTCCATTCACGAGCGTTTCCATAGAAATCTCGACACGTGGCGTTGGGCGAAGTTCCAAAACAGCTATTCAATGCGCGCCATCGCGCATTAACCATCGACCAAAGACGCAGAGTGATATTGACACAAGCCGTCGATTTGGAGGGAAGCGATCTGACGGTGATCATATTGGGAAGTAGCACAAAGTTTAATCAAAGGTACGGGCATATATATTCCATTGAAGTCCTGCCAATCATATATGTGGGCCCGGAGCCAAAGGAATGTTATAAGCAGTTCAACTGAATTATAACTTGAGATATATATTTAAAATTCCCAGGGTCCGAAACATATATATGTGCTGATATATATATATATATATATATGTAAAATATCAAATCTTGTATGATGCATCCATATGCGGATTTATTAACCATCAGAACCTTAGTTATAAGGTTCAACGATAGAATAAAAGTCCAGAATACGTTAAAGATGTTTATTTAAGGGTTGCTGGGTTATTAAAATAAGGTGGGGAGATTAAGGTTGGAAGGTGGCGCACGCATACTGTAGCCGAATCGTACTGTGGGGAATACATTGAATTAAAAATTTGTGGAAAATATTGAATTATCTACTGGAAGAAACGAACCTGGGGAAAACAGGACTGTGCAGAGTTACTGCTATCAATGAGTTGATAATTAAACTTTGTGTTTTCTGTATTTACCAAATTTGGACTTCTACAAAAAGGAGCTATTCCTTGTGACCCAAATCCTTACAAGTGTATTGACAAAGATTCAGCATGCAAAGGTTGCCACCGCAGAAATTGAAAGTATTGAAATTGCCCAGCAGTGATATTAAAAGACAGTTATATGTACCACAGTTATACAACTGCAATGAAGAAGAGAGCCTAAAAGAACGAAAGGGAGAGAAACAACAATAGAAAAGACAAATCTAGTCAAGCCAAAATCCAGAAAATAAGCTGATTGAAATTGAAGTGTGTAACTGAAAATCTGAATGTAAATGTTGTAATTAAATTTTTTATTGTTTGTGATGCATTGGAAAGTATCCTAAGGAAAAGAAAAAATCCCACTGTGGCATGAAAAATTTGTACATATTGTTATAAATCTAAAATGAGTTAAATAAAAGGAATGAATAGACAGAAGCCAAAGAGTCCTGACTGTTCACTCAAAATTCCTTGTGAAATACAAACAATCATGTGAGGAACTCTATAAATAATATCAAATGGATATGCAGAAAGAGGTGAGAGAGAGTAAATATAGAGAAGGCAGAGTATAGAAGAGACAGGCAGAGAAGATTAAGAAAATAAAAGAAGAAAGAGAAGCTACAGAACAAAGCTGTTATCTGAGGTAAATCAGCAAACATTCAGTTTGATAAATTGAATAAGTTGGAGATTCCCTATCAAGTTGCAGCTTGAAAGCTATAAGTTGTAGCTGACTGAGGTTGGAGCCTCCTGTAGGTTGGTGCCTGTAGAAAGTTGAAGGGATTTGGTGCTTCCTTGCAAGTTGTAGCTTGCAGAATTGAGGATTGGAGCATCCTATAGGTTGGTGCCTGTAGAAAAACAGTGGTGAGAGGGAGTTGGAGCTTGCCTTTGCATCACAACAATAATAAGATGTGGTTTTCTCCCTTTATGGGTTTCCACTTATATCTGGTGTCTCTGTGTATGATGTTTATGTGTTGATCTGATTTATATCTTCTGCTTAATACCTGCTGCTCTCATATTAAGTCTACTGTTATATTATATTAACACTTGTTGCTCACATTCTAAGATTACTCACATATTAAGTTGAACATGAAATGAAGGTGTAAATAAGTTTTAATGAAAAGTTTCAAAATTCCATGAATGTGTTAAACTGATTCACCCCCCCCTCTCAGTTTAACTAAGGGTTCAACAATTGGTATCAGAGGGGGTTCCTTTGTACCAGTCTAACAACTGGAAGGAGATCCTAGGTTCCCAAGATGGCTAGTAAAGAAGGATGCTCAACCAATAAAGCCCCTTTTTTCACTGGTGAAAATTATGCTTTCTGGAAAATCAGAATGAGGACATACATCATGTCTCTAGAAATAGAAGTCTGGGCTGCTGTGGAATTAGGATATTCCCCAAAGACAACTGACACAGAGAAAGAAACAAAACAAGATTTTGTGGCTAATGCAAAAGCCATGAATGCCATCTTGAATGGATTGTGTGAAGCAGAGTTTATTAAAGTAATGCACAAAGACACTGCCAAAGAAATGTGGGATACTCTGGAGAACATCCATGAGGGGGACAAGAAAGTAAATACTTCCAAACTTCAAGTCTATAGAGCCTAGTTTGAGAACTTAAAAATGAATGATGATGAAGACATTGCCAGTTTCTTCCTAAAAGTTGCAGAAATTGTTAACAATATGAAAGCTCTTGGAGAAACCATGCTAGAAAGTATAAGTTTGCAAAAGATTCTAAGATCTCTTCCATCCAGGTTTAATCCCAAGGTGTCTGCAATAGAAGAAACAGTTGATTGGGAGACCTTGACCATGAACCAGCTACTTGGAAATTTAACAGCATATGAGATGAGGCTCCCATAGAAGAAGCCAGGTACGACGGAGGAAGCCTTTAAAACAGAAAAGAAGAAAGAATAAGAGGAAGACATATGCTCTTGCTCGATGAAGAAGAGGCAACATTTGTCAAGAAACTGGATAGAGGCTCAGGTAAATACAAAGGTAAACTTCCTTTCAGATGCTTTAACTGTGGAAGAGTTGGACACTATGTTGCTAAGTGTCCTCACAAGAAATTAAGGAATCAGGCTCAAGAGTCAGAGAAAAATAAATCAAAGAACTGGTAGAAAGGAAAGAAGTTCAGTTGAAAATCCTTCTATGCTCAACAAGACAGCAGTACATCTGAAGATTCAGATGAACCCTCAAGTGAAGAAAAAACCTCTGAATTATTATTTATGGCCATAGAAGAACTTGAAGGACTCCTGCTAGAAGATGAAGAAGAAGAAGGGGAAATCGACCTTGAGGGGGAGCTAAGAAGTGCTCTAGGGGAGATTGATAGACTCAAGCTGAAATGCAGAAAACAAAAGGACATTCTTTTCAAGTATGTACGAGAAGAACAAAATTCAGAAGTCCTTATGCAGCTAAAGATAGAGCTTGAAGAAGCCAAGAAGATAGAGGACATGTTACTTAAGAAAATCAAAGAAAAAACTCAGGAACAAGAAAAGCTGGAAGAAGAAGAAGTATGTCTCAAGAATAAATTAGAAAATTATCAAAAGAAAATGGTTATAAACTCTACTCAAACAACAAGCTCTAGTAAGTTGAATGAAATTCTTGGTGCTCAAAGATCTCCTATGATAAAAACTGGAATAGTCTATGAAGGATAATCAAGTAAAGGCAAAGAAAAGATTGACAGAGAGATTATTTTTGTAAAAGCAAAGAAGAATGATGAAGCAGCGCAAAAAATTCCTACAAAATTAGAAACCTGTAATAAGGAAGACAGAGATCAGAAGAAACCACTAGTAGCAAAGAATATAATAAATACTAAGACCCCTGAGTATGTAAAATTTGGAAACCATCAAAGGAGATTCTTCCCTCCAATGAAGAATGCCACTTGTTATGTCTGCCACAAGCTGGGACACATTGCTGCATATTGTCATGCAAGGAGGAGTAATTCAAACCAACAAAAGATGCAAACATTGAAGAGACTGCCTCAAGCAAACAAATGGAAAAGACAACCTTACATCAGGTATGCAAATAGTTTCTATGGTTACTGTTTTTATTGTAAGGAATTTGGCCATAAAATAATTGAGTGTAGAAAGTATGGACAAAGATTGATGTTTAACACCTCAAGGAGGTTTATGAATCAAAGAAATTTTGTTCATACTCATAATTCTACAAAAATTATGATCAAATGTTGTGTATGCAATCAATTTGGACATATACCTTCCAAATTTCCTCTAAGAAGATGTAGTTCATCACCTCACAAAAGATACCAAACAAAAGGGTGCCTCCAGTGGATAAAGAAGGTGAATAAGTGTGACCTGGCTCTAACTGCTCAAGATCTGAAAAGCTAATGGTATTTGGACAGTGGCTGCTCTAAACACATAACAGGAGACAAAAGAAAGTTTATAACTCTTGATGAAAAGAAATCTGGCAATGATACTTTTGGCAATGATAAATCAAGAAATATCAAGGGAAAAGGCTCAGTCATCATAGAAAATGGCAGAGGAAAGGCCCAAGATGTACTGTTTGTAGATGCGCTGAAAGAAAATTTACTAAGTGTCAGTCAGATGTGTGACAAAGGCTTTGAAGATCTCTTTAGAGCACAAGATTGTGAAGTCAGATCAAGCACCACAGGTAAGACTCTGCTCAAAGGAGTTCGAACAGAGAGTAATGTTTACATTGTGAAAGAGGAAGATGAAGCATGTCATCTTAGCAAACTAGAAGAGTCATGGTTATGGCATAAAAGTTTGGGACATCTCAGCTTCGATCACATCATCAGACTAAGCAAGAAGAAAGTTATCAGAGACATGCCAGAAATAAATAGGCCTTCTAATACCATATGCAAAGCATGTCAATTACGCAAACAGAATCGTACTTCCTTCAAGGCCAAAGATGATTTATCAACAAGAAGACCTCTACAACTTGTGCACATGGATTTGTGTGGACCCGCAAGAACCAAAACTCCAAGTGGAGAATTCTACTTCATGCTGATAATAGATGATTTCTCCAGAATGACATGGGTTCCATTTCTCAAGAACAAATCATAAGGTCTGGAAAAATTTAAGATCTTCAAAGCATTAGCAGAAAATCAAACAGGATGCAAGATGAAATGCATCAAATCAGACAGAGGAGGTGAATTTACAGATTATGAATTTGCTGAACTATGCAATGAACATGGGATAAAGCAAAAATTTACTATTGCGGGAACACCTCAGCAAAATGGAGTAGCAGAGAGACAAAACAGGTATGTTCAACAAATTGCCAGAGCCATGATGCAAGAGAATAATATAGCTCAAACCTTCTGGGCAGAAGCAGTGCACACAGTAGTACATATCCTTAATAAATCTCACTTAAGGCCAAGTAGTGATAAAACTCCCTATGAACTGTGGCATAGAAAGCCAGCTTCAATCAAACATTTCAGAATATTTGGAAGTAAGTGTTACATAAAGAATAATGATGAAAATCTTGGAAAATTTGATGCAAGAGAAGATGAAGGAATATTTCTCGGATATGCATCCAAAAGTAAAGGGTACAGATGCTACAACAAGACTCTTCGAAAAATAGTAGAAAGCATTGATGTGAGATTTGAAGAAGAACTTCCAAACAATGCAAGAGATACAGTCTACTGCAGTCCATCAGACAACCATGAAGAAGAAAACCAAGATGATGAGGAATCAAGCAAGACACCAAAAGATACAGAGCTGAGTTCTAAAGCTCCCTCAAGATATACTCAGAAGAACCATCCTGAAGATCAGATCATTGGAGACAAGAGAATAGGGGTCCAAACAAGAAGACAACTAACAGAACAAACTGAAGAGGTTTATATAGCCATGTTGTCACAAATAGAGCCAAAGAAATTTGAAGATGCCAGCAAGGACAAGTCTTGGGTAAATGCTATGAATGAAGAATTGGACCAAATTGAGAAAAACAATACATGGGAATTAGTTCCTAGACCCACTGAGAAAAATGTCATAGGCTCAAAATGGGTATTCAAGAATAAAATGAATGAGCAAGGACAGGTAATCAGGAATAAATCCAGACTAGTTTGCAAAGGGTATTCACAAGTTGAAGGACTTGATTATGATGAAACATTTGCTCCTGTAGCCAGAATGGAAGCCATCAGAATGTTTCTGGCCTTTTCATGCTACCAAGACTTCAAGGTATACCAAATGGATGTGAAATCTGCATTTCTGAATGGAGAACTAGAAGAAGAAGTCTACATGGAACAACCAGAAGGTTTCTCCTTAACAGACAAAGAAGAATATGTGTGCAGACTGAAAAAGGCTCTATATGGACTGAAACAGGCTCCTCATGCTTGGTACTCAAGACTAGATAAATATTTGCAAAAACAAGGCTTTAAGAGAGGTGGAGTAGACAACAATCTATACATAAAAGCCCATGAAAAGGAACTCCTAATTGTTGTAGTATATGTTGATGACATTATGTTTGGAAGCAACAGAGAAGAACTAGCAAAAGGGTTTGCTAATGAGATGAAAACAGGGTTTGATATGTCTATGATTGGAGAGCTCAGTTTCTACTTAGGACTTCAAATTCAGCAAAATAACACAGGTACATTCATCTCATAGGAAAAATACTTAAAAGAAATGTTGAAAAAGTTCAAAATGGAGGACTACAAACCTATGTCAACTCCCATGATCACGGGATGCAAGCTGTGTGCTGATGATGGGTCTGCTGATATAGATCAAAAACTCTACAGATCCATGATAGGAAGTCTGTTGTATCTGACTGCATCAAGACCAGACATCATGCTAGTAGTAGGACTAGTGGCCAGATATCAAGCAACACCTAAACAAAACCATCTTCTGGCAGTAAAAATAATATTCAGATATCTACAAGGAACAACACAATATGGACTTTGGTATCCTAAAAGTAAAAAACTTCACTTTGATAGCATACACAGATGCAGATTGGTCCAGCTGTGTAGATGACAGGAAAAACACAAGTGGAGGTGCATTATATCTAGGAGAAAGACTGGTGGCATGGTTAAGCAAGAAAAAAACATCTATCTCTCTATCTACAGCAGAAGCAGAATATATAGCAGCAATAGCATGTTGTACGCAAGTCATGTGGATGAAGCAAACTCTCCAAGACATGAAGGTAAGCATTGATGAACCTATCTCAATCAAATGCGATAATACAAGTGTTATAAGTATATCTAAAAATCCCGTGCTTCACTCAAAAACTAAGCATATCCCAATCAAGTATCATTTTCTCCAATAACAAGTGGCTCAGAAGATAGTAAAGTTGGAGTATGTGGCAACAAAAGAACAAACAGAAGATATATTTACCAAACCTATTTCTAGAGAACCATTTGAATATTTGAGAGACATACTAGGGGTAGTATCTGTAGATGCTACTCTTTTATATAAATAGAAATCACAGTTTCAGGGGAAGAAAAGAAATGAAAATATCATTCCAGGGGGAGATCAACCAACAAGGAAACCATGAAATAGGTCCTCAGGATCAAAGGCTTATGGAAAGAATACATCCAGCATACAGGAGTCCATGAAAAGGCTAAAGGATTAGAATTTTAGATTTAATCAAAAGTGTGGAGCAGCAGGGTACAAAGTCAGAAGATCTCAGAGAGAGGAAATGCAAAAAGAAAACTAGGAAATGTGCAACCCTTTTCCATTGATGTCAAAGGGGGAGGAAAAGCAGATAGGCAGAGGAAGCATTGGATTATTGGTGGATGTGTTTCCATCAATGCAAAAGGGGGAGACTGTTGGAATTGTTGTCATTGATGGCAAAGGAAATGACAAAGGAGGAGCACCTGAAACATCATTCAAGGGGCAGAAAGGCAGCAGAGACATCAGAGGAAATAGAGACAAAGAGAGATAGCAAAAGAGAGGTAGTTTTAGAGGAGCTTCAGGAGCAAGGAGCAGCATCAGACAAGGAAAAGAGGCAGGCTAGGAAGTTTAAGGTTAGCAGAGAAGAATAGAGGAAGAGTACATTTATAGAGACAGGGCAGCAAAAAGAGAGGCAACAAAGAAAGCAATAGACAAGGAAAAGAGGCAGACTAGGAAGTTGAATAACGATTCACCAGTGACGTTTAAACTCTGGCCAGAAAAAAGTTTGTAAGTTAATTCACTGTATAATGAGGAAGCTGTTTTAGGATTATTGTGCATCCATCAAGTTAAACCCTGTGTGAACATATGATTTCTGGATGAATGATAGTTGATTTCTGTACAACCAAGATGATAGTGATTTTGCATGGGATTGGAATAAATCGATGTCAGTGAAATTATCTAGTATGCCTAGCCATACCTGTAGAAGCAATTAGAGGGATTGTTATTTATTGGGATAAGACTGTGAAACTATATTTACCCTGGCGCCACAGTACATGCTTTTGTATGTCTAGTGAATATTTAATGGTCGTGCGAGGGAAGGCCGACCATATTAGAATTGGTATGAATCCTCGTGAGGGATTATGAAGGTCTGTCGAAAATTGAAGGAGACAATATAGAGGGAGGCGTTTCCGTCGAAGATGGAGGTTGTATAATAGAGGCGCAGAAGAAATACAAGTGGGTAGAGTTAAGTCGAAATGGTGTACTGAGGAGTAGAACCGGAACCATGAGAGTGGAACCGTGACTGAGAGGAATAGTGAGCATGGTTTGGAGTGAACAGTGACGGTGGTTTACGGTTTACATTGCACCGCTTTTGTGGAGCAAGCGGTTTTCCCCATTCGCGAGCGATTCCATAGAAAGCTCGACACGTCGCGTCGGGAAAAGTTCCAAAACCATTGTTCAATGCGCGCCATCGCGCATTAACCATCGACCAAAGACGCGGAGCGATATTGACACAAGTCGTCAATCTGGAGGGAAGCAATCTGACGGTGATCATATTGGGAAGTAGCACGGAGTTTAACCAAAGGTACGGGCATATGTATTCCATTGAAGTCTCGCCAATCGTATATGTGGGCCCAGAGCCAAAGGAATGTTATAAGCGGTTCAACTGAATTATAACTCGAGATATATATTTAAAATTCCCAAGGTCCGAAACATATATATGTGCTGATATATATATATATATATGTGAAATATCAAATCTTGTATGATGCATCCATATGCGGATTTATTAACCATTGGAACCTTAGTTATAAGGTTCAACGATAGAATAAAAGTCTAGAATACGTTAAAGATGTTTATTTAAGGGTTGCTGGGTTATTAAAATAAGGTGGGGAGATTAAGGTTGGAAGGTGGCGCACTCGTATTGTAGCCGAATTGTACTGTGGGGAATACATTGAATTAAAAGGTTGTGGAAAATATTGAATTATCTACTAGAAGAAATGTGGAAGACCTGGGGAAAAGGGGACTGTGTAGAGTTACCGCTATCAATGAGTTGATAATTAAACTTTGTGTTTTCTGTATTTACCAAATTTGGACTTCTACAAAAAGGAGCCATTCCATGTGACCCGAATCCTTACAAGTGTATTGACAAAGATTCAACATGCAAAGGTTGCCACTGCAGAAATTGAAAGTATTGAAATTTCCCAGCAGTGATATTAAAAGACAGTTATATGTACCACAGTTATACAACTGCAATGAAGAAGAGAGCCTACAAGAACGAAAGGGAGAGAAACAACAGCAGAAAAGACAAATCCAGTCAAGCCAAAATCCAGAAAAGAAGCTGAGTGAAATTGAAGTGTGTAACTGAAAATCTGAATGTAAATGTTGTAATTAAATTTTTTATTGTTTGTGATGCATTGGCAAGTATCCTAAGGAAAAGAAAAATCCCACTGTAGCATGGAAATTTGTACATATCATTATAATTTTAAATTGAGTTGGATAAAGGAATGAGAAGACAAAAGCCAAAGAGTCATGACTGTTCACTCAAAATTCCTTGTGAAATACAAACAAACATGTGAGGAAATCTATAAATAATATCAACTAGATATGCATAAGAGAGGTTAGAGAGAGTAAATATAGAGAAGGCAGAGTATAGAAGAGACAGGCAGAGAAGATTAAGAAAAGAAAAGTAGAAAGAGAAGCTACAGAACAGAGCTGATATCTGAGGTAAATCAGCAAGCATTCAGTTTGATAAATCGAGGAAGTTGGAGCTTCCCTATCAAGTTGCAGCTTGATAGCTATCAGTTGTAGCTGACTGAGGTTGGAGCCTCCTGTAGGTCGGTGCCTGCAGAAAATTGAAGGGAGTTGGTGCTTCCTTGCAAGTTGTAACTTGAAGAATTGAGGATTGGAGCCTCCTGTAGGTTGGTGCCTGCAGAAAAACAGTGGTGAGAGGGAGTTGGAGCTTGCCTTTGCATCACAACAATAATAAGATGTGGTTTTATCCCTTTATGGGTTTCCACTTATATCTGGTGTCTCTGTGCATGATTTTTATGTGTTGATCTAATTTATATCTTCTGCTTAATACCTGTTGCTCTCATATTAAGTCTACTGTTATATTATATTAACACTTGTTGCTCACATTCTAAGATTACTCACATATTAAGTTGGACATGAAATGAAGGTGTAAATAATTTTTAATGAAAATTTTCAAAAGTCCATGAATGTGTTAAACTGATTCACCCCCCCCCTCTCAGTTTAACTAAGGGTTCAACACTGCCCCTTTTTGATGGAGAAAATTCAAAGATCACTGTTGGGCAGCATGTTCAAAAGCTTGAGGATTTACTTAACTTATATGAAATAGAAGAAGATGATGTGCGTATTAGAATGTTTTCCTTGTCATTACAAGGAAATGTTAAGAGTTGGTTTAAAAACCTTCCAACTACAAGCATCATCAATTTTCAGTAGTTTTCTCAAGTTTTCCTTGATAGATGTGTAGTCCCGGGAAATGTCTTCCTCATCCTAGAAGAATACTAGAATTTGAGAAGACAACCAGGGGAGATAGTAAAAAAAATTTCAGCCAAGTTCAACAAGGTATACAAATCAATACATGCTAACATAAAACCACCCTTGGGATGGGCCCTATTGCACTATCCAAGTTCTTTTGACCCTAAGGTGGAATTCCATATAAGAGAAAGAGAGCTTTCAAACCTGGAGGAAATGTAGAACATAGAAATTACTATCAAATACAACCTATGGTGCAGGGAGGAAAGATTGAAAGAAATAAAGAAGGACCAAGCAGAGCAAGTAAGGCAGATCTCTTTAGAAAACAAGCTGGAAAGATTGATAGAGACACCCAAAACCTTGCTAAACATAGAAGAGGAAGAATATGAGTTTGAAACCAGAAATAATTATTGGAAAAGACCCACACCTTGTCCTCAGGAAAATAAAACCAGATCTCTGGAAGACATAAGCAACATGCAAAGCATGTATGATGAACAAGATTTTAGATCAAAAGATGAACTTGCAGATTGTTCTGAAGAAAGACTTGCTGAGAGTCCAGAAGGTTTGATTTGGTAACACTGCTTATAATTATGATTTTCCTAGTTTTGATCTATCTGATGATGATTTTTTCCAAAGGGAAACTAAGCTTGCAGGACCATCATCAGTAGATTTATGGGAGGAATATCATGACCAGCAACTTCAAGAAAGCAATGAGCCAATGCAGGCTATCTATGATACTGATGAGGAAAGTGTTGAAAGCCTAAGAGCAGACGAAGATTCAATGAATCTTCGCTTTGTGTTGGCGAGAAGTCAGGTCTCGCGGACAAGACCCAGGTTCAAGAGTTGTGGCCAACAAAGGGGTCTGGTGTAGTCTAGGAACACGCCGGCATTTTCACCCTGCTCTGGAGAGCAGTGCGTCTCACTCGAGGCGTGCCGCAACCACATGCAGAAGGGGATGAGATCAATGGCAAGGAACAAACCCACAACTCAGGAAGGACAGTGCATCGATTACATATATAGAGTTATATACGCAAGATCACTTAATAAGCATTCAGACAATTGAAAATAAAATTTTAAACCAGCATAAACACATTACAAGCACATAAACATCTTATTGAGACAGCAACCTTGCATTGTATTAATCTCTTGGCCAAACACATGATTACATGGCATTCTCACTGATAGCTTACAAATCTGGTACAAATGGATTTCGGAACAGAAAGGTAGAATAGAGAAGAAGAAGAACCATAGGAAGGTCATGCATGATTCTCCTGCAGTCGCTCTGTGCGCCTTCCTCTATCACGAGCCTCGCAACCTCTTCAGCATCCTCCTCTTTTCAGCTGGGTGCCTGTTATTTATTCTCCCGCTCTCGTGACTATCAGTGCCCCTGTGTCTTTACTTCAGCTTCTCCCGGCTTCTCTCCTGTTATCTGCGTGTTCCACTTTCTGTCTTCTGCTGTGTGTTTCCTTCATCTGCACTTGTCCCTGTTCTATCTCCAGCTATCGCATGCTTCCGCGCCACCTTGATAGCTCCGTGACTCCTGGTAGTTGCGGCGCGGTCACGGTTGCCATGTGTATTCATACCGCAACTCAAAAAAGGTCAAAATTCAAAATGTCTTAGCCAAGATTTAAAAAACTAATCGAAAACAAGGGCCCCAACAGGCCCCTACCACAATTCCTTGACTCGTCCCCGAGTCAATCACAAATAACAGTCTCCACTTCCATTGCCCCGCTGGCTCCCATGCTCTGTTCTGCTGTGCCTTCACCCCGCGCCCTTTCCTGCTGTGCTCCGCCAAGTGGTTGTTCAAACAAGGGCCCCAACTCCGGGACCCTGCGGAGCACTGTATCTTTAAGCCCGGTGAAGTCCGCCACCACTTGCTGCCATTCCTGCATAAGCAAGTCGGCTTCTTCAGAGATCTTGGTGGCGGCGTCCTCCTCTATAGTCGTCGGGACAGCCCCGAACAACGTGGCAAGCTGGGCCTCGGCCTTGGCATCCAGCTGTTGTATGGATTCGGCACGGGCTCGAATGGGCGGATGGATTTCCCGAATGACTTGTTTGGCCACTGCCGAGTCGGCCTCAGTCTGTTGCATTTGAATTTCAAGCTCGTCCGCCTGGGCATAGAGCTGATCTAACCGTGCTGGGTCTGCAGTCTCCTGAATTTCACGGGAAATTTGTTGCAGCTGGGCAGAGATAGGCTGCGACTTGACAGTGAGAGCGAGTGAGCACTCCTGCAGACTTCGCAGAAGGGCGTAAGCCTCGCCCGCAGTGGAATGGAGAGTCGCCTGCATACTAACTGCCTGAGTCTGCTTGGTAGTCACCTGTTCTGAGTGGACAATCTATGGATCCGGAAGGGTAGGTCGTGCGGCTAACGCCGCTTGGAGTTCCTGGTTCTCCATGCATAGATCAGTGAAAACAGTCTGGAGGTGGTGAGCCTGGATTGCTACACTGTCCTCCGCTATATTGGCAGGAAGTGGGGCATAATGAGCCCTTGCAGCGGGCCATAAGTCGGAGAACGCCTGAGCAGCAATGGTGACCTGCTCCTGTAGGTAGGTCTTCTCCCTGGTCAGCCGATCGCGCTGTTCAGTAAGCGCTGTGATCTGGTTGTGCTGCTCGGTAAACTTGGAGAAGTCTTCTGGAGTTTCCTTCTGGGTGCGGTGCGCTTTGAGGCTGCAACTGCTCTGGAGTTGCTGCAATTTCCAAATTGAACTGGTCTGTCATTCTCATGCTGTTAGCCTTCCATGCAAGTTATGTCATCCACTGGCACGAGCGGAGGTGATGAGACTCCATAACGACAATTAATTCTTGCTATCCTTCTTGCCTGCAATAATCGTGCAATCAATCACATGCTTGTGTGTAATCTGACAGTTGCTGACGGCGTCATGGGGAGATGGGCGGACGCGACGGCTGAGGGGACTACGGGTGATGGAAAATGATTATGGTACGATTACAGTCTACTTATGGTAATTTATGAGGCAAATCTGAGCGATCCTACAGACTGACAAAAGGACTGACGGAAATGACCTGGACTGACACTGGCACGGGGATGGATCCTACACGGACGACACGCTGGACTGGTCCGCCCCGACCACAGTCGGTTGCGGTGATGTACCCGCAACTGACCAGTTATTTGACAGAGTACCTACGAACGGAAAAGACTTCCTATGCTCATCCCGGTTACGGGAGAGTTATTCGACTAAGCTACTCTACGGGTTCTCTCGGTTGTGAGAGTTATTGATGAGAAGTGAAAGGTACCTACTCCTGGTAGGGTTTCAGGCGTGTGCCATTCACCCACCTAGGGAGAACTGCACCGTCCAACTGTGCCAACCGAACGGCTCCTGAGTCGCGGATTTCGATGAAAAAGTAGGGTCCCAACCAGTGCATCTGGAGCTTGCCTGGAAACTTCTGGAACCGGCTATCATATAAGAGAACTTTGCCGCCAACTTGGAAGGCTTTGGTTTTGATGTGTCGGTCGTGCCACGCTTTCTGCCTGGCCTTCTGGACCTTCTGGTGGAATTCCGCCAGGAATTGGGCCTCGTCCAGCTCCTGTAGCTCCTGGAGGCGTTCCCGGAGCGACTCCTCTTCTGAGAACTGGAGAGACATTGCGACCAAAAGACTGGGTACAGTGAACTCGGCGGGAATCACAGCTTCCTGGCCATACACCAACTGGAATGGTGTCTGGTTGGTCAAACGCTTCACCGTGGTCCGGTAGGCCCACAATGCTGCTGGGAGACGCTCGTCCCAATCGTCGCGCTGAGCATTGCAAATTTTAGTCAAGCCCTTTTCAAGAATCTTGTTGAATGCTTCCACAGTACCATTGGCCTGTGGGTGGTATGGGCTGCTTTTATGATGCTGAATCATAAATGTGTCAAGTAGTGACTTGACCGTGGCATTAATGAAATGCGTACCCTGATCGCTGGTCAAGCTCCGTGGGCAGCCAAAGTGGCTGATGATGTGTTCAAAAATGAACCGGGCAGCGGTCTCTGCCGAGCAGTCGCGTACCGCTACTGCCTCAGCCCACCGGGTGAGGTAATCCGTGGCGGTAATGATGTACCGGGCCTTGGAGTGTCTGGCGACCGGGGCGATGGGACCTACAAAATCAACAGCCCACTTTTCAAACGGCCGCAACACATGCACTGGGTGTAGCGGAAGCTCGTCCCGGTGCGAAGGCCTTCCCGTCCGCTGGCAAACATCGCAGCGCTTCACATAGGCCTTACAGTCAGCATGTACCGTCGGCCACCACAGGCCAGCTTGGAGCACCTTCCTTGCGGTGGGTTTCGCACCCACATGCCCTCCCGCAACACCACTGTGACATTCCCACATCACCGCTTCCCGTTCGTGGTCAAGAACGCATCTGCGCAACACCTCATCAAGGCCCAGTTTGTATAGCTGCCCCGCGATCAATTGGTAGTCGGCCGCCCGGACAACCAGGTGGCGTTTCTGGAGCGGGGTGTAATCCTGAGGGCATTGTCCCGTGGTCAGATAAGTGGCAATGTCAGCCAGGTAATCTGGTACTGCTTCGACTCGGAAGAGGTCGGCATCCGGCAGCTGATCGTCCAACGAGCCTTCATTCTCTCCCGTCTCCAACCTGGATAAATGATCGGGACCAACATTCAACCTGCCAGGCTTGACAATCACCTCAAACGTGAATTCCTGGAAAAGTAGAAGCCAGCGACAGATCCGTCCTTCCAACACAGGCTTATTCACCAGATACTTCAATGCAGAATGGTCCGTGAAGAATGTGAACTTGCCGCCCAGAAGATAGTGGCGGAACTTCTGGAGGGAGTACACCATCGCCAACGCATCCCACTCGGTCGTGGTGTAATTCTTCTCTGCATTCGATAACTGATGGCTGGCGAAGTATACGGGGTGGTCAACTGTCGTCTCCCCGGGTTGCGCCAATACCGCCCTGAGTGCAATACCGGACGCATCAATATGCACATGGAACTGCTTATCCCAGTCAGGATGCACAAGTATGGGTGCCGTCGCCAACTTCTCCTTCAATGTGTCAAGTGCCTTCCTGCACTCCGCCGTCCACTGGAACGCTTCTGACTTCCACAACAGTTTCTCCAGAGGGGCCGTAATCTTTGCGTAGTTGTGAATAAACCGCCTGTAATATCTTGTGTGCCCGAGCAGTGCCCGCAACTGCTTCACGGTCTCGGGGGCCTCCATGTGGACGATGACCGCGACCTTGGCGGGATCAACGCAGACCCCTTGCTTGCACACCACGTGGCCCAAGAGTGTGCCGAATGGAACTGCAAAAATACATTTCTTCAAGTTCAAGGAAATCTGCATCTGACGACACCGGTCAAACATAATACGCAACAGGGAGGCGTGTTTCTTCAACAGGATGTAGATGGTCCAGTTGTCCATGTAGACCTCCAGGAACTTGTGAATGTACTCCCGGAAATCAGCAATGACAATCCGGGAAAACACATCCGGTGCGTTCTTCAGACCAAACGGCATAACGTGGTATGCGAATGATCCCCACTCAGTGGTGAATGTTGTCTTTGCTTTGTCTTCCTCCGCAATGCGCACCTGATGATAACCCGAAAACCCATCAGTGAAGGAATAAGCTTCGTTTCCCGCAACATGGTCTAGGACTTCATCGCTGAAAGGAGTGGGAAACGGGTCGTGGATGCAGGCATTGTTCAGGCTCCGGTAATCTACACAGACACGGATCTCCGCTTTGTCCTTCTTGTTCTGGATGACAATGGGACTCACCCACTCTGCTTCTTCTACTGGAAAGATAAGACCTGCAGCTAGCATCTTGTCAATCTCCATCTTGACCTTTTCTTTGATACGTGTGTTCAACCGGTAGGGTCGGTGCTTCACCGGCCTGGCCCCCGGTTTCAGTGCGATGCGCATTTCACCTAGGTCCCCCTTGATTCCCTTCAGGTCCGCAACCGAGGACGGGAACAAATCTTCGTATTCCCGGAGGAGGCTGAAAATTTCTTTTGTCGTTTCCTCGTCCCAGTAGTCTCCCACCGTTGCGAGCTTAGGTTTCTCGTCCGTTCTAATGTTCAGCTTCTTTGTCTTTAGCGGCTGTAAATGGACTCCTTCAGTCGTCGGCTCTTCACTGATGCTCCGCTCGCCTTCCCTTTTGTAAAAATAGAGATGCCTGAGGTCCTCCAGACTATCGTCATCCGGATCGATGTCAATCCGGTGGCAAACCAACTCGCGCTTGACCTCAGGTCGTGACACCACCGGGCCCCCATCAGGCTCGGGATGGCGGAAAAACAAGACCTCCTTGATTTCCTGTAGGGCTTGAGACTCCTGCGCTGTCTCCCCTTCGAACGAGAAGCACCGAACGAACTTGTCCGCAACTGCCTGCCAAGAGCGGGTTCCCTGTTTCCGCTCTTCCTCCAGGTACCAGGCTTGGGGAATGGTGCCTAGGGAGTGGATAAACCTGTGGACCAACAGCTCCTCAGGGTACCGGGTGCTACGCCACTGTTCCTCGCAGGCCCACAAATGGTGTCGCGGGTCGGAAGTTCCATGATACTTAAGCGTACTGCAGGGTCCTTCGTCCTCTTTAAAGCGTGCCCACAGAGCATCCGCCACGTACTCCCATCGCAACATAGCGTTGCGGTGATTTTTCCACCATCGGGCCGACGTGGATTGCAAGGCCACATCCAAAAGTGGTATCCGTATTTCAGTTGGGACCAGGTCTTCCACCTTGGTAATAAAAGTATTTGACTTTCGCATATTTGGCAATGATATCCGCGGATTTCGCTCCCTACCCACCGACTGGGAAATGGAGGCACATCTCTCGCATGGTGGTCTCATACCCCCCCCGTCGCGCTCTTCCCAAGCGAGTTCGGGATCCAAGCCCAAGTCGCACACCCCGCCAACCCGACAGAGCCGCCGTTGGGCCGGTTGACATAGTCATCCCGCCCGGCGGTCATCCTGAGCAGATGGTCCATCATCCGAGCATCCTCCCGATCGTCCACTCGTTTCGCATATCGCGGCCTTGATACGGGTTGAGAGGCCGTGACCGTACCTCCCCGTCCTCGTAAAGATCACCGCCCCTGGCACGATGATGGCGACCAAAAGCCCGAATCGAATGCCGAGTAAGGCCGGATAGGGATCCTTTGCTGCCCAGTGATATCAATAACCTCAAAATCGGCATGTCTTCACTCTCGCAACGTCGACCTCGACCTCGAGCCGGCCGACTGGCAAAATGCGCACCGGTTCGCCATCCTCGAGTTGGATTGGTGAGCAGGCCAGGCCGTGGCCCCCGAAGAGCCTCCCCATGTCTTTCGTGGTTATGTTGACGCTTTGACCCCAAGTCCAACATGGTGTTGTTGATTTGGAACCTCGCGATCGCGTGCTGCTCTTAATTCTTTCGCCCTCGTTCGTCGTTTGTTCCGCTTGGACACGTTGCACGGACGGAGGCTGCGCCCCGCCGATTCCCAAGTTCTCAGCTTCCCCGCGTGTCTTTTTTCGTCCAAAGCATGTCGGGAGTGTCGCCAGCCGCGCGTTATCAACAATCCTACAACAGCCTCTGAGCCAATCTCGACCATAGTACCGCGCTGCCCTCACCGTGACCGCAAAGATGGGCTCCTCCAACCCTCCCTCGTTCCGCATCCAACCGGCGAATGCCTCAACCGCTCTCCCCGGAAATACTTCTTCCGGGACTTTGGCCCATCAACTTTTTCGGGGATGCTTGGCCGAACCACTCAGCCTGCTCCTTCCCGCACCTCTCCGCCCTTTTCTCGCCTCGTTATTATCGCGACGTTCGCATGTCGGGGGCCGCGCCCCCCATGTCGCAAGTTTATCATATTTTTCCCTTTGCCTCGCCCATTCTTCCCACTTTCGATGAGCTCCGACAGCCTTCTCCGTAGCATGGCGTTGACCCCGCAATGGGAACACCAGGGTCGTCGCGAAGGGGACACTCGAGCCACATGACCCTCCCGGTCACAACAGCATTTCCACCGGGACCGCGTCCGCCCGTGCGGCTCTCCCCGCGTGCCTCCGCCGACCCCTCTGAGCCCTCGTTCACCCCGAGTAGGAGGGATGGTCCGCCCTCGATCCGCAAGTGCGTCTAGAGCCCTCGCATCGCTCGTTGTTGTGAGTCGTGGACACAAAATTCGCGCACACATTATTCGTGACCGTGAGTACTTTCCGTAACATCGGCACATCCGAGGAGGATGCCCCGTCATTCCGTGAAATCTCGGCAGCACTCCTCGTGGTGGAGTACCCCGGCTAAGTGTGCGAACCCCGACAAGTCCGTTTGCGGCCGGCAGACTCCCCCCGCGGGTTCATCGCCGCGCCACCCCCCGGTGGTGGACCCCCCGGATTGCCGCGACCGAGGGTCCCGCTTCTCGCGCCGCGCAACCGAGGACACTTTGCTGTGACGTGGCCCTCGACTGTGCAATGAGTACACCAAACATCTTGGCCGCGCCGGTCTCGTCCTGGGCCGAAGCTCCTCGAGCTTTTCACCAAGCCGACAACCGGTGTTGCAACCCCATCAAAGAAGGACCTCGCGGGGCCGCCCCCCCGATATTCCCCGTGTAGCCCGCCATGGCTTCACCCCATGGCCCTTCCAAAGTGTCCCCGCAGTTATCAATCTTTCCGCCGAGTGAGGGGGGTTCGTGTCAAGGGGAGCGCAGCCTCGATGAACCGCCCCTCCGGTGGTTTGGGTCGACTTCCGGTAGCTGTTTCCGATCGCGTCTCGAATCGCCGCATCGAACTCCCCACACCCGCCTCACCTTCCTTCGCTTAATTTCCTACGGCCCGATGCCCCGCCGGTCCTGTCTGGGGAGCTCGAATTCGTTAAGAGACAAAATCCCGCTTCACGTCTGAAATTACAAGTTAGGGATGCGCTTTCGACCACTCGATAAACCATCGCAGCCCTCTCGAGCGTGGTTTGGAATTCTATTAACCCCCCCCGCATCTAGCGTCCGGCGAGCCCTCCGCATGGCTTCGCATAGGTACCGTTGTTGTTCTACACATCATCGTTGCCCCGCTCGTAAACTCGGATACCGGTGAACCATCCACCCATGTGTACTTTCATGAGAATTGACCAGGATAAAGCCCTCCAGTCCTTGCGTAACGGTCCCACCAGGGAAAATACCACTCGCTCAATAACGTCGCTATTACCTCGGCGGTACCGACGTCAATGAACTATTGTATGACCGACTCAATGCTTGTAACTCGAATAAAAATATTACTTAAAGGTTGATACGTACTGTGTAGTCGCATCCGCTGCGTAAGGTGAGAAGTAGGGTTGCTCGGAGGTGGGTGCCATCCGATCTTGAAACATCCGCTCGCATCACGTCGTGACATTCATCATCGAACTCTCTTCGCTGCATATTTCCATTATCGTCGCTAGTCGCAATCTCTCTTTCTCGCGTCGCCGGGCTCCCATGCACCCACCGCATCTCCACCGCTCGTCCCCGTTTTCTTCTTCGGCATCCAAACCCATAACTCCCATCCTCTCGAGGCGCTCCTTCTCGATTTTTCCTCTATCTCTCTTCTTCTTCAAATATCTCATTACCCTCGCCACCCATCGCGCGATCCGTGCTCGCCGATGCGGACGTCGCTCCCCCCGTGAATCTCTGTATGCGGCCCTCAACATCCATTCCTCACTCTCACAAATACACAAACATCGGTCCCCTCAACCCCTTCCCGCATGGGTGGTTTATGCTTCCATACCCATTTTGTGGAATTCAATCAACCCTTCGTCCACCATCGTGCTTTGATCTGGCTGTACCAATCTTCTTCGTCACTCTTCCTTCTCGGCCCCGAGTGGAAAA
This sequence comes from Pinus albicaulis, assembly GCA_034641835.2. Classification (NCBI taxonomy): domain Eukaryota; kingdom Viridiplantae; phylum Streptophyta; class Pinopsida; order Pinales; family Pinaceae; genus Pinus; species Pinus albicaulis. The sequence goes on along the minus strand of JAXQQM020076374.1, from coordinate 86,447 downwards.
AAGTCGCCTTCGAGAAGGATGGGTAGCACCTTGTACAAAGAACTCCACAACAGATTCTTCCAATGTGGTCCTTACCTCGCGTCCATCAAGAAGAAGCTGTCTACCCGATGCAAAGGCTGGGCTCGTGCTCGTGCGCCCACCGCGTTTATATTCCGCAAGCCTTCTTGGGAAGCGTCGCCGTAACCTCTCGCAACCAATTGTAAAGGTTCGTAGGGAACTTTCCCGTAAAAATTTCGTACGTACGCTGGCCGAGCCGAGAAAATAACAAGCTCCTCGATCACCGCCTCCTTTTTCGGGTCAACTCTGCCGCCGAGCAATGAACCGGTCAAGATGATCATCCCACCATCGTCGTATTTCGCTCCTTCAAAGATCCTCGATACCATGATCTAGATCCCTCGCAATTACGTGTGTCCGTGCACCCGAACCATTTGTCGATGGTGCGCTCGGTGTCTTCGCCAGACAAGACCTGTGTTCAAGAGTTGTGGCCAACAAAGGGGTCCGTTGTGTCTAGGAACACGCCGGCATTTTCACCCTTCTCTCGGAGAGCAAGGTGTCTCACCCGGAAGTGTCGCAACCACATGCAGGGAGGGGATGAGATCAATGTAAAGGAACAAACCAAGAACTAATGAAGGATAGCATCCATTACATATACAAGAGCATACAAAAGATCACTTTCTATTGCTATCTTGACATTTGCAAATAAAATTTAAACCGCATAAATATTACAAGCACATGAACATATTATTGAGACAACAATCTTCCACAGACACCTCGTTAACACAGATTACATGGCATTCTCACCGATAGCTATAAATCCGATACGTATGATTTCGGCACGAAGGGTAGAATAGAGAAGATAGAGAGCCACAGTAGCGGACATGCATGGTTCCCTTTATAAAATCGCTTCCGTGCATCTTTCCCTATCTCCAACCTCGCAACCTCTTCTCAAAGATCCCCTTTGTTTCAGCCAGGTGACCGTTATTTATTCACCCGCTCGTGCGACTACGTCCGTGGCTCTACCGTTCTCCCGCTTCTCTCCGTTATCTTCGTGTTCTGCCTCCCCGTCTTCACCGTGTGTTTCTCTCATCCGCACTTGTCCCTCGTTCTCTATCTCCGCCTATCGATGCTTCCGCGCCACCTTGTAGCTCCGCGACCTCTTTAAAAGTTGCGCGCGGTCGCGGTTGCTATGTGTATTCATACCGCAACCTCAAAAAGGGTCAAAATTCAAAACGTTCGAAAACAAGATTTCAAAACTGTCAAAAACAAGGGCCCCAAAACCCATTGTCTAATAAAACCCGAAATTTCCCTAAAAGCATTGATTTCTTCTAGCATATCCGAGCACTTCCTTTCCAAATTGGATAAGAGTTCTTTTGGTAAAACTCTTTTTATTTCTAACATAAAGGCTCGTCCTATCATCAATTCCTAATTCTCGAAAGTTGTTGCTTAGTCCTAGTGTTCCGAAACTCAGATAAGTTGATTTGGCTTGCTCAAAGGCTCATTTTAATTCATCTCTTGTTTTCGCTATTTCTTCCGAGCTACTTTGATCAAGTCATTTTGTTCAAAGCTTCGTTCGAACAAAAGACCAAATACTTTTTATCGACTCAATTATATTATCCCAAAGAATTTCATTTATTTCTCTTAAAGGCTTTTCTAATGAAAGATCTTTTTCTAAAGCCTTAACCAATTTTTTCCAATCTTTTAATTTCCCTAGTATTATCTCTTCGCAATGATTCTTTTGGACATATCATATTTCGCTCCAAGTTTTTCTAACCGCAATTTTGTGGTTTTTGTTCGTGACTCGAGTTTTAAACTTTCCATTTGTTTTACCAATTCATCGTAACTTAAACCGTAAGTGTCTACTCCGTGCCGATTTTGTTTGTTGATCTGTTGTGGTACCGTAGTCGTAGTAGCTTCTATGATGGATGCTCGCATGATAGATTCCTTTTTCGTAAATCTTGTTCCAATTCTTTCTCTCGTTTCACTCGCCTGCTCGGCCATTTTAAGAGCAACTCCATTATCTTCCTGCGAATTTTCCTTCAAAAAACTTTCGGGTCCGTGACGTTCGAGGTCGGTAATTTCAAATGCTTTCTGGGCAAGAATACTGTTTCATCTTCTTTTTGATTAGTGCCTCAATGCTTTTGATATCTGAAGTTGTAAACTCAACCGGATGATTATGTCTTCCAAAGACTTTATTCTCGTTATCTTTGGCTCGAGAAGAGGCCTCTCAATCCAGTAAATTGGGTGTTCGTGTTATTTAAAGAATCTTGCAGCCTCGGTGGCTGACATGGCCTTATCAAGAAGAGTGAATATACCATTTCTCCGCTTGTTTATGCACTTATCCGGTCCAAGGGATGAATGTCTTTTGCCAGGACCTCAAAATTGGTCCTAACATAATCGACTGGCCATGGGTTTGGGCACCTTGGATTTAAAACGAATCATCATCATTTTGCCTCGCTCGAATGTCAAATGCTAACATTAACCCTTCTGGATTATGTGGAGCCATTTTCGTATATTGATCACATACCTCATTCTCACTGGATCATTCTTTGCCTTTATATTAATGAAAGTTCTTTTTATATCAATCGTATCTCGTTTTTGGTGGCTTAAAAGAAGATAATCGCTAAGACTAAATCGTTTTTGCAATTCTTTCTCGTTCATATATTTCACTAATCCGTGCTAATTAGTTGACTATCTTCTTTCATCATCAAACATCTCATAAAATGATTTCTCTGCACCGGAAGTGGATCAAGCTTCGCTTTTTGGCTTGATGTAGCTCGAGGATTCTTCGAGGAGTAGATCCGGAGCCCGTTCTTTATTTCCTTTGTATTTCCATATTAGATGGAGTTTGTACTCCCCAACTTCTTGGTGATGATTTTTTTTGGGTAGAGAAATCTCCGTGTTTGATCCGCTGTGCCCTGAGGTTGATATTTCTTTCCGCTATGAAAAGTTTTAATGATCTCGTATTTCGTGTTCTTTTTCCTTTACTCTTTAGGACTTTCACTTCCCACCGATGACTTTCCCGTAACCCCTGGAGATTTCCCCGCCGAAGAGTGCACGAGGTACCCACTGACCAAAAGATTCTAGGTCAAATCCCTATCTCAAGATTTTTCATATGTTGTTTTTATTGTCTTCTTCATTATTCGTCTTCAACTAGTGTTCCTTCCACCCATTCATCTTGGTTAGCATAGTGTTCTATATCGTAAGGTCCGTGGTGAATATAAAGATTTTTTCTTTTCATTCTTTTATCGCGCATAAAACTAAATGGATCATAAGGAACCCAATGGAAACTCCTTGAACTTGCAATGGTTTCGTAGCATATCTTCTCGCTTCTCGCCCGCCTCCCTAGAGTTGCAGATGAAATGACCCAATTGAATTTTAATCCCGAGTTGGGCTTTTCTTTTTACACTACAAAAATGAATCATATCGTAATTATTCATCATGTCTCAAATATTCTAAGGAAAAAGCCTCATAAAGATATTTTGGTAACCTTAATGGATATGATTCACATCCATATATTCCGATGATCGAATGATTTTGATATAAATACCAATCCCCAACTTTATATGTCTCGAAAGTCACAAAGTCTTCTAATCTCTGTCATCTCCAGCTCGAGGGGAATTTCGTCAACAAGGTGGAATGGCAGGATATACAAAAAGATCGATGAACCCATAAGAATAGGGAGAATCATAAGAAGAATGAGTTATGTATGCATCAAAATAACCATCTAGGTTTCTCAGCATCAAGCTTTTTGGAAGAAAGAAAGGGAACTTCTCCTGATTGACATTAGATGAGGAGATGGTAAATAATCGAGGAATATTTGAACACTTTCTCATTATCTAGCCTCATGAATCGGTCATGGATTTTGTTGAAATGAAGATAAAATCATATTTTATTGCGGTGATAATACCAGAGTAAAGACAGACAACAATACCAAGGTTATTTCATCAACATATTCACCGGTATTGAAACCCATAATAAAGGATACTGTTACCAGGATGATTCTACCCAACTTATTAAAATAAGCAAAACCACATGGAGGGACCCCTAGGTTGATGTTCAGCAACACAAAAACCAGAAAATACATTTTGTTTTCTTTTCCGGGGGCGCTTGGGTGCAGACTTTTTCAAGGAGTTCTTCCATGGACAAAGGAGCAAGATCTTCATCAAAGTTCAAAATGGAGCACGACGATGGCCTCGAGGAGGATAGGGAAAAGAACACCTCGTCGTGGACACTGTAACGTTTCGAGTTGGATCATAGTTAGAATGGCGTAGTGGATACCGGGAAAATGAGGACCGAGGGGATGAGATATCTCGGGAAATTGGATTCCCACAATCCGAATGACATCCAATCCCGAATAATCGTCCGCAGCGGCAATAACTTAGAAGGGGGCTTTCATCAAAAACCAAGTCTTTAATTTGGAAGTCTTACCATTCAAGGGTGTATATTCTAACTCTCTAGAGGGCATTTTAATGGAGTTACATTCGTATACTCGTGGCTTCCATTTTGGTTCTTGTGTATTCAAAATGGAAGTTTCTAGGTTTTCTTACGTAATCGCTAATTTTTAGTTTTAATGAGGGAAAATGGCATGCCATAAGAAAGTTTGGGAGAATAATTCACAGCTTTTAACAATCATGGAATGATCTCGCGATAAGATTTTAACACCGATCAAGTGGAAAAACAAGGAACACGAGTTTCTTTCAAATTTCGGAGCGCAACAACAACACTGTCAGAGTGAAACCCGGGATTTCCACAGTATCAAGTGGTGGCAAGAAGATGCTTGAACACCGGTCCGATGAAATTCTCGAGCGAAATTGATAGAATAGTAATTTTCGAAGAAATTTTGAATTTCGTAGTGGAATAAGTAACAAGCCAAAGCAATGAAAAATGACGAAAAAAACACTAAAATTTGTTTTATTTACAAAGTCAAAAAGGGATTTTTATTTTATCAAGGAATGACGTCACTGAAGGGCCGGATGACATGTGGCGGTGGCCCGCGTAAGCGGTACTTCCGCACCGCTTATGGGTAATGGCGGCTTTAAACGGGGAGGCCGTATTCCATTTAGAAGTCAACACGTGGCCGATGGACTATTCCTGGTGTCCACCGTGCCCCCGCGGGTTATCATTCTGATGTTGAAGGTTAGGCGACGAATAAGTAATGACATCTCGTAGCCAGAGACCCGACGCGATGACAAGATCGTGAGATGGCGGTGGGGTTAACGCGCGGGCCCGACACAGTTAGTGGTTAATTAATCATTCCGGCGGCGTTCGATTGGTGGAGATATCGCTTATTAATTAATCCAAGTAATTAATTAATCCCATCGATTTACGAAGTATTCTGGTTCGTTTATCGATTTTTTTTTGTTTTAAACATAAAATATATGTTTAAACTTTGTATTTTGTATATTTTTATTATATGATAAATAAACCAATATGATTGACTTACCATAGGGGCGGGAATATTCATAATGATATGTTTAACCAAAGGGGTTGCATAAAGTGGGTTTTTATTTGAATGCATGGGAAATAAATACTTTGGTTAAAATCATAATAGAGAAGTTTTGGGGATGGCTTATGTAAAAGGGAGTTTAAGTACTATAGGATAAGGTCTTTTTACTAGGGATTTAATAAATAAATCAGAAGTTAATATGGCAAAGGACAAGGTAAACTCAAAACACTTAACTATAACTAAGAAAGTGAAGATTTCTGAAGTAAATTACATCATCTAAATTTCAACACTTAAACATAGAATAGCAAGTAATTTTGAGGGGATTTTATGAAATATGGCATGATTTTCCTAAGTAAAATTGGATTTTACTTAGGAAAAGGTTAAAAGTGAATGATTATAATGATAAATAACTTCAAGTACTTAGGTATTTTTGATCATTAGGCCGAGGGTCCGGTCCCTCCAAAAGTCAAGGAAATGCCTTGAGCCCCTTTAATCTTCAAATACCTTAGCACTTTGGGGAAATTAGTAAAACTCTTAGGGAGAAAGTGAGGTGGGGAGTTAATGATTTTGACTTTGCTTTTTGTGAATTTTCCAATGTATTTTCTGCTTCAGTACTTGTGATGAAAGTAAAGGATTAACACATTTAGCAGCATCATTCATCACATGAAACTTTGCAACACCATCTACCTACCCTATCTACTTGACACTACCATTTTCTCTTCTTTATTAGGGTGCATTTGGACTTGCAAACCCTTATCAGTCTTTTCCTTTTACATGGAAAATCTATCTAATACTACTCTTATTACATCCAAGGGCTCAGATTAAATTGTTGAGCACCTTTTATTAACTCTACCTATCTACTTATCTGCCAATATTAAACTGTTTGGTCAGATATTTATTCTCTATTCTACAACATGAAATTGAAACATGAATGAGTCAAGTTTAAACAGTTTGACTCTTCATAAATTGTGGCAAAAGTTTGACAAGCTGCACACAATTGTTTTATTACAAAAAATGAAATAGTAGTGGCATTTGGATTTGCACACTTTCCTTGGTCTATTTTTTGCTTGGGGTTCATTTCTTTCATTTTATTGACCAATTTATTTTTCTTACCCTTTGATTTTTCTTTTAGGGTATACCCTCTTTACATTTTTTTTAAATTATTTGATTTTTTTGGTTTTTCAAGAATATGGAACACCTTTGCTCAAGAAAAAGGTTTGAACATATTCCATAGTTCAATCAAGACAATCATGAAAAATGACACCTATTGGTATAGGAGTCTAACACTGGCTCCACTGGGGGATGGCTTTTCCTTGTGAAAAGTCAAGAACAACAGGTCAGTTGCCTCAAAATGTCTTCAAACTAAACCATGTAATCTCCTTCTTCTGGTAGCTTTATTGTATATATGATAGTGAAATTTTTGAAGCTTAGGGCCTTCACTTCGGGCTTCAACTTCAAGAAGTCACCATCCAATCAAAACTTAATGCATTAGAAAAAGATATATTATGTACAAGTTAGAAAAAATCAGAATATCCTAGTAAATAGGATCAAAATAGTGCTTCAGCATTCGACCATTGACTGGTCCTTCCTCAGCTTCTGAATTGTCCAAGTTCTTTAAAAAGTATGTGTTGTTCCCCTGTAAGGCATGAATTATGTAAGGCCCTTTCCATAAGAAATCAAATTTGCCATGTTTCCCTTTATCTTCCCTCCTGGAATCCCATCTTAGGACTTTGTCTCCTAATTGGAAATATTCTGCTTTAGTTCTTCTGTCAAACATTTTCTTTAACTTTTCCTGCAAGACTTGAGATCGTTGATATACTTCTTCTTTGGTTTGCTGCAAGTGGATTGTTTGGTTAATTCTTCTCTGAATATCATTTGGTTCCACTTGAGCCTCCTGAATTAACTTCATAACAGGAATTCCTAAAGATGATGGGAATCTTGCTTCAATGCCATAAACTAATTCATATGGACTAGTCCCAATTGATTTCTTAGTTGTAAGTCTGTCTGCCCACAATGCATTAGTAAGTTTCTTATGCCAGTTCTTTTTATTTTCTTCCAATAATTTTTTGATGATATTAATAAGGCTTTTATTGGAGGATTCTGCCAGTCCATTACCCTGAGGGTAATAGGCTGTTGAATGGCCTAAAGTAATATGATATTTATTGTAGAAACTAATCATTTTCTTTGACTTAAATGCAGCATCATTATCTGTTATAATTTTCTCTGGACAACCAAATCTTGAAAGTATATTGGTTTCTAAAAACCCTATAATTACAGAATCATTGCCCTGTCTGCATGGGATAGCTTCAATCCATTTGGTAAAGTAATCTGTGGAAGTTAAAATCCATCTGTGTTGTCCAGAAGAAGAGGGATGAATTTCTTCAATAAAATCCAATCCCCATTGTTGAAAGGGTCTTTCTGTGGAAATTGGTCTTAATGGTAAAGATAACAACTTTCTTTTACCCTCAAAGATCTGACACTTATGACAAGTTGTTACAAATTTCTTAACATCTGAAAACAAGGTTGGCCAGTAAAAACCAGCCCTTAAGATTTTATCTGCAGTTGATTTCCAATAGAGATGTCCACCACAATCCCCTGCATGAAATTCATTAAGAACTTTCTCAGCTTCATCTTTCAATAGACAATTTAATAAGATTCCTTCATGATTTTTCCAAAATAGAGTGCTATCTAAAATACAATATTTTAAAGATGTCATTTTCAAAAATCTTCTTTTCGTTCTGGACAACCCTGGAGGAGCTTGCAGGTTTAATAAAACATGAATGACATCAGTGTACCAAGGTGAATCTAAGAAAGCTTGACTGATCTGTGGAGTCACCATCTCCTGTTCGTCATCCAGTTCGTTAATGTCTAAGGCTTGGCAATTAGTTTCAGTCATAAGTTGAGCTAAACCTTGACCTTTTATGAGTTTAGTTGGTTTAATTTCAATATCATATTCCAAAATGGTAGCTATCCACTTACCTCTTTTGCCTTCAATGCCATCTTGAGTCAATATGTTTTTAACTACAGCATTAGGCACATAAGCTATCACATGAGAATATAATATGTAAACTCTGAAATCTTTAATTGCTTTTACCAATGCGAAAGCCTGTTTCTCCATGATATTGTATTTCAAAGATGAATCTCTAAGTGCTTTACTAAAAAATGCAATTGGTTTTTCACATCCCTGATCATCTTTTTGTAGTAAAACAACTGCAATTGTATGTTCAGAAGCAAATGAAAAAATAATGAAATCTCTGTCAAATTTTGGACTGGTAAGAACTGGTGTTCTTGTTAAAGCCATTTTAATTTCCTCAAATGATTGCTTGGCTTCTACAGTCCAGTCAATGCTTGAATATTTTTTAAGCATGCTAGTAAGCAATCTAAGTAATTCAGCTAAACTGGAAATAAATCTTCTCAAGAAATTAATCTTTTCTATGAAAGCTTGAAGTTCTTTTATATTTCTGGGATGAGGTATTTGCAAAATTTCTTGTATTCTTTTAGGGTCAATTCTAATGCCATCTTTAGAAATTATGTGACCTAGGAGCTTTCCTTCTTCCAAACCAAACAATGACCTTTTAGGAGTTAAAGAAATGCCATATTTTCTGCACTTTATAAACACTTGCCTTAGATGATCTAAATGTTGCTGATCTGTTTTGGAAAAGACCGTTAAATCATCTAGATAAATTACCAGAAAATCATGTATTTCTTTAGCAAAAGCAATATCCATTGCTCTCTGAAATGTAGCTCCTGCATTCTTGAGTCCAAATGGCATCTTGACATATTTAAAGGTACCCCATGGTGTTGTAAATGATGTTTTATCTTGATCATCAGGATGAACCAGAATCTGGTTATACCCTGAAAATCCATCCAGTAGAGATATCCTAGAAGATCCCACTACCCTCTGAAGAATATGGTCCATTTTAGGCAAAGGATAGTTATCTTTTAAAGAAAATTTATTCAAATAACTCAAATCGACACAGAGTCTAATTTCTCCAGTTTTCTTTCTTGTTGGTACTAGATTAGAAACCCATTCAGAGAACCTAATAGGAGCTATAATCCCTGCTTCAAACATCATTTTAATTTCTTTTTCAATTGAAGGTAATAAAACATGATTGATCCTTCTAAGTTTTTGTTTAAAAGGTTTCTGATCTGGTTTCAAAGGTATTGTATGTTGAATGATTGATGTATCATATGATTTAAGATCTTCATAACTCCAGGCAAAAACATCCTGGAATTCTTTAAAAAGTTCAACATATTTAACCTTTTGATATTCTGGCAGAGATTTCGAAAATTTAACCATTTTGGGATTTTCTAGGGTTCCTAAGTTACACTCTTCGATATCAGCCTTAACAGGTTCCATTTTAGGTCTGAATGGAATGTCATTTGAATCAAAAAGATCTTCCAAAGGTGTTAAACCTTTGGGCAAATGATTGTCTTTCAGATTAATGATTTCAGTTTCATCTTCTATGATCTCATCGAATTCCATTTGTATCACATCCTGCATATCTTTTTCTGTGAATGTGGTTGGGTGAAGCATATGAATTGCAGTCTCTCTCGAAATATCTATTTTTTGTTCTTTTTGTTGATCAGATTCACTAATTGTTATGTCCTCATCTATATTACTGTTAGAAAACTCATTTTCTAATGTCAAAAAACTATTGATCTGATTGTTATTTACAAATATTTGCCAATTCATTAGATTGTCCGGTATAGCAGGTCTGTGTCTAATCTCAGCTGTGAACTGATGATTAGGTCCAAAAGGCAACTTACATGTGCTAGCGAACATTGCAAGACTGTGAGCATGCAAATTTTGTTTCCTTGGGATCTTGGCAAGTTGGGCTTGTAGAAAGGTGTTAATAATTTCCACAACTGTTTCTCTATATTGTTTCAATCTGGGATCTTTGGTTGAACATTCACCATTAATCTGTTGGATAATTAATTCAGAGTCTCCTATGATTGACACCCTAATTGCTCCTAACTTTTTGACATGTTTAAGCCCTAATAAAAGGGCTTCATACTCAGCCATGTTATTAGTGCATTTAAAATTCAATCTATAAGAATGACCTTTTGCATGATCATTTTCAACATTATGTAACCAAATTCCAGCCCCTGCTCCTAACTTGTTTACTGAGCCATCAAATTCTAAATGCCACAGAATTTCATGCCCATAATCTTCATCAACTGTTTTCACATGTTTCTTAACAGGAGCTAGTTGTTTAGCGTTTTCTGGTATTTCTTGGTTGAGTGGTGTTTCTTGGTTTTCAGAAATCTCTTCAATCTTAACAGTAGTTTTGTTTGTAGCTTTCTTTTCAGGTGCTTCTAGTTCAGTTGGAAGGTCCTTTTCAGCATTATAGAGGATGAAGGAATCCATATCAGAATGTATTGAATAGACAGGGAAGTTTTCAGGCTTCTCATGACTACTAACCAAGTACTTCATCAAGGTTTCTCTATATAATCTTTTAGGTTGACCAAAAACTGAAATAGTGGCATATGACATGTCCAGTTGAATAGATCCTCCAAGTTTAGCACCCCAGGATCTAGACAACAACATACCATATTTAGGAGGGATATCAGCCACTACTATATCCATCAAAACAGACTTAGCAGAATATTGCACCAAAGTATCACACAAATCTTTAATCAAACCTAGACATTTTACCTGACTAGAATCAAAAGAAAACAAATCTTTATATGGTATGGTAATGTCTAAATTTAATCTTTCCATCACAACTTTAGGCATCAAATTGTGGGATGCTCCAGAATCCAACATAGCATTGTGGAGTATCTTGTCATGAACGTTCAGGCTTACATAAAATGGAGGAGTCCCTCCACTTTCTGGTTTGCCATTTACCTCGGGGCCAAAAAGGAGTTTGGATTGATCATCAAGTATGTTTACTGAATCATCCATTCTAGTAATGTTAATGTTTAGGGATTTGCTGATTTGACTTCTATAGACATCATGTTTAGCCAATTCTGATAAAGGAACAACTATCTTTAGTTTGCCTATTTCAGCCTCTATATTGAAAGGTTTTTCTGTTTGAGCTTTAGTATTTTGCACAGTTGGGTTTTCTCTATTTTTTGGGTCTTCAATATTTTTCTCTTTTTCATGAGTGAAATTTTGATTTGAAGGTGTTTCTGAACTAAGTTCTACTGTTTCTTCTACATTTCCTACTGGAGGAAAAGTATTAGATTGTTGTTTATTATTTGGTTGGTTGTCAGACACATCTTCAATTATTGGATGTGAAGGGTTAGGAGTTGTCCTAGACAGAATTTGTACAGGAGGACTGTTTTGTACAGGAGGGATGTTTTGTACAGGAGGGGTGTTAACTTTACCTTTGACATTTTGTTTTGTAGTTTTCTGTTTGCTATTCTCTGGCACATCGATCAGTCTGCTTCTCAAATTGTACTGTTTATGAACCTCATAAATTGTTGTGTCATAGCCTTCCTTAAAATCAAAAGTTTCACCTGAATGAGTTTGGAATGTTTCAAGGATGTGATTCTCTTGATCATCCTGGGATAGGAAAACTTCTGGTTCATTTTTGTCTTCAGTTACATTATTTATTTCTACATCTTCTGTAGTTTCTTCAGAAGTTGAGCCTTCAACAAAATTTTCTTGGAAAGGTGGCCTGATATTTTGGTCAGGGACATTCTTTCCAATATTTTGGTTCTGATTTCTTCTAAAGTTTGGGTTTCTCACAATATTATCACCAGTAGATTTATTTCGATTATCTCCACTCTGTCTCATAATCTTTCCATACCTTTAATGATTGCATCCAGCTTCTTTTCAAAAGTTGAAGGTTCTTCATTCAGAGGCATTCTTCTTTCGGCCCTAGCTCTGGCTCGTTTTTCTATAATATTTGCTTCCACACTAACTACAATGCTCTGCATTTCTTCTAGGGTTTGGGGAGCTCTTTCCCTGAGTGAATAGGCTATGTCAGAGTCAAAACCATCGGGAAATTTGACCAATACTGAGTCAGGAGGGGGTCTAAGGTTTTGAGGAACAACGTTGTAGGCTTCATTGAATCTTATGATGTAATCTTGCACGGTTTCATTGGGTCTTCTCCTCAAATTTTCAAATTCTGATAGGATTTGAAGAGGGTCTTTCTTCTTCTCCCATCTATTCAAAAATGCCCTATAGAAAGCTGCTAAATTAGCAATACTGTTTGGAGTAAGGGCTCTAAACCATGTCCTAACTTCCCCAGTAAGACTCTGAACAAAAATTCTCATTCGGACATCATCAGTATCAATTTCATAAAATTCAAAGTAATCAGTCATCCTTTTGGTATGTTGTTGAGCTGTGTAAGTACCTGAGCCATCAAAAGGCGTGATCTTACTCTGATAATCTTGAGGCAAAGCTGCAGGGTTGGCCGGCAACTGTAAAGGAGCATATCTATTGGCCATTGGAAGGGGTAATGGAATAATAGGTGGTGGTGGTCTAGGTGGAGGAGTAGAAGGGGTGACTGGTGTTTGAAAAGCTTGAGAAAAAGTAACTGAACTTGGGGAAGCTTCAGTAATCACATAAACGTTTGAACTTTCTTCAAAGGTCAGTTCAGATGAAATGGAGTTTTGTAAATGTCTGTCAAGGTGATATGAAACAAATCTGAATTGCAAATCTTCAAAAAACAATGGATCTGGAACTAATCTTGATAATTCAGTTTCAGAAAAATTCACAAATAAGGATGTTTCAAATCGTTCATCAAAAGGAATTTCGTCAAAATATATGATTTTCACGGGACAAGATTGTGATCTAGAAAGAGGTATGGAACTACCAGAGCTCTCTTGACTTCCTCTTTCAAAACTTTCTTGACTTCCTTGTCTTCTAAGAATCCTAGGAATCAGATTCGGATTTTCAAATATCGGTGGTGGATTGGGGTCAGGATTTGACCTAGTATGACGAACCCTTTCTGAAGCCAGTTTTCCTAGATGATATATGTTTTTGGTTTTTTAGTTTTAATTGAAATGAAAATACAACTTCTATAAATTCTTCAAGAAATAATGATTTATGATTAAAATTTTCTCAAAGATTCTATTGAACTAGAGAGTCTGATTAAACATTTGAAAGTAAGGTTCAAAGTATAAGCTAAATCAGAGATAGACTGAAGCAACATTTATTTACTATGCAGTTGCAGGGCAAAAGCATTTCAAAGGCTACTTGGCTGATCTTCAGACTCTGTCTGTAGCTTATAAGTGAACAATATTAACAAAAAATGATTCAGGATCCCCAGTATGGTCGCCAATATGTTATCACTCAGGTTTTCCTTGAAGTTGTGGAAAAGGAAAGTATACCCGAGGTAACCACAAACCAACCTTCAGATGCAGAATCTAGCCAATCTGCATCGAGAGAGGGCTCTCTCTTTATGATTTATCTTTGTTCTTAGAAGGTTTTAGGCTAGTTATAGATCCAAGAGTTTGTTTTGAAAAATGGTGGAATCCACAAACTAAGGGCAAGGTTGAAAATTTTCAGTCCATTGGGCTATGGAGTCAAAGGATGGCTTTACTGGATTTCTATTCTACACACAAGATGGCTTTACAGGGCAAGATAGCTAGACAGAGAACAATCCTTAAAATTTAAAGTGGATGGGATGATCTTGAAGGGATGAAAGGCAGCTAAGAATCTTTCACCATGTTCAAAGAAAGAAATGAGATGACTACAAACAAAGAGCAATGAAGAATTCTTTATTATAGTAATCAACAATGTTTAAATTAGCAAAGCAAGAGCATTTAAGAATTCATGCTTATAACCAATTTAAAGGAAAACATTAAGAACAATCACATCTGAAATCAGAGTACAATTAAGTAAATTCTGATTCAATCCTTTATGTAAATTATTCAGAAATGGACATAATGATATTATAAACAGATATAAAACTTAAAACATAGGATATAAAGACTTATTGAACTGCAGTCCGACACATGAATCCTGCAAAAAGTCCTGAGCTTCAAATTGTCATCCAGTAAGCCACAAATAAATTTCTCCAAAACACTTTTTATTCCAAAAACATCAATGTCACAGCCAAGTATTAGAATCCACCCTCAACACTCTCTTTGAGGGTTTATTTATACAAAAAATGATTGAAAATATCTCACACTAACCTAGCCAATAATCTAGGGTGACTAATGAGTAATTTACAAATAAAAAAGGAGACAAATGGTCTCGTAGACAGAATAACAAGTAACTGTTGATGTGCTGTTTCCTTCCTTTGTGGATGTGCTGGAGGCAGGTGCTATAATAGGGCTTGATGCTATCCCTTTGAGTAATTATTTTGCTTGTCTGATACTCTTCGTTTCTACTTATAGTATTTCAATTGCCCAACTGATACTCTTTAACCTGTGCTCATTATTTATCCTTTACATGATGGTAAAAGGATCAAATTCTCTGCCTGAAGATAAATTTTACAAAATTTCCAATAAGTCTTCCCACCATTGATCTTCTGCTATTATGGTTCTTTTAAGTTTTCTCAATGTCTCATCGGCCTCTGTGTATCTGTAAAAAGTGGGATGACTAGGGAACAAATACTTTATTTCATGCTCCAGATGAAACAAATTCTTCAATCTGTCATAGAGATTCCTTCCTGTTGGCAATGTTGCTTGTGACGCATTGATAGAAAGAACAGTTGTGTTATGAGCATGTATATCTATTTTAGTAACATAGGTTTCCAGGTCCATTATCTTGTCACCTGCTAGCATAGGACTGGGTAACCCATTGTCTAATAAAACCTGAAATTTCCCTTTAAAAGCATTGATTTCTTCTAGCATATCTGTGCACTTCCTTTCCAAATTCTGCATAAGAGTTCTTTTGGTAAAAACTCTTTTTATTTCTAAGATAGTGCCTGTCCTGTCATCAATTCCTAACTCTGAAAGCTGTTGCTTAGTCCGGGTGTTCAGAAACTGTATAAGTTGATTGGCTTGCTCAGGTCTGCTCTTTGATTCATCTCTTGTTTTGGCTATTTCTTCCTGAGCTACTTTGATCAAGTCATTTTGTTCAAAAATTGTTTGAAAAAAAGTCCAAATACTTTTTATTGAATCAATTATATTATTCCAAAGAATTTCGTTTATTTCTCTCAAAGGCTTTTCTAACGAAAGATCTTTTTCTAAAGCCTTAACCAATTTTTCCAATCTTTTAATTTCCCTGGTATTATCTGCAACAGTCCTTTTGGACATATCATATTTCTGCTCCAAGTTTTCTAACTGCAATTTTGTGGTTTTAAGTTCTGTGACCCTGAGTTTTAAACTTTCCATTTGTTTTACCAATTCATCGGAACTTAAACCAGAAGTGTCTAATTGTGCTGATTCTGTTTGTTGATCTGTTGTTGTGGTACCTGTAGTTTTAGTAGCTTCTGTGATGGATGCCTGCATGATAGCTTCCTTCTCTTGTAAAGCTTGTTCCAATTATTTCTCTGTTTCACTCAGTTGCTCAGTCATTTTAAAGAGCAACTCCATTATCTCTTCCTGTGAATTTTCCTTCAAAAATTCTTGGGTCTAGGGATGCCTTGAGGCTGGTAATTTCAGCTGCTTTCTCAATGCGGCTATATCATCATCTTTATTTTTAATTAGTGCCTCAGTGCTTTTGATATCTTTGCGATTGTGACCCAAACTGATGATTATATCTTCCAAAGACTTGATTCTGTTATCTTTTGCCTGAGAAGAAGCCTTCTCAATTTGCAATTGGGTGTTTGTGTTATTTAAAGAATCTCGCAGCCTAAGGGCTGCCATGGCCTTATCAGTAAGGGTTGAGTATATCATTTCCCCAGTTTTTCTATGCAACTCTATCTGGTCCAGGGGATGAATGTCTTTTGCCAGGACCTCAAAATTGGTCATAATATAATCAGATGTTGTCATGGGCTTTGATAGTTTGGATTTAAAATGGGTCATCATCATTTTGCCTTGTTGAATGTCAAATGCTGACATCAATCTTTCCTGATTATGTGGGGCCATTTTTAGATACTGATCATATACCTTCATTCTCAATGGATCATTCATTGCTTTTATATTAATGAAAGTTTTCTTGATATCACCTGCATCTGTTTTAGGTGGTTTAAAAGAAGATACTTCAGTACTCAACTGTTTTTGCAATTCTTTTCCTTTGTGGCCTGTATGTGTCTCACTAACTGTGCCAGTTAGTTGACTATCTTCTCTTTCATCATCAAACATTTCATCAATGATTTCCACATCTGGAAGTGGATCGGGTTTCTGTTTTTTGGCTTGATGTAGCTCTGAGGACTCTTTGGGAGGAGTAGGATCTGGAGCCTGTATTTTCTTACCTATTTCCATATTAGATGGAGTTTGTAATTATGAAACTTCAGGATGATTTACTTGAGTAGGAGAAACCTGTGTCTGATCTGGTGCCTTGGAGGTTTGAGGTTTCTCCGCCATGACAAAAGTTTCAAGGACCTGTATTTCAGGTTCTTTCCCTTTACCTTTAGACTCTACTGCAATTGATAGACTCTCTTCCTGTAACTCCTGTTGGATATTTCCTGCTGAAGAGGTGCCAATGTGAGGTACCTGCACTTGACCAAAAGATTCTAGGTCAAACTCTTTCTCAAGATTTCTCATAATTTTGTTTATATTGTCTTCTTCATTATCTTGCTCAACTAGTGTTCCTTCCACCTATTCATCTTGGTTAGCATATTGTTCTATATCAGGAATCCTGTGGTGAATATATGGGGATGATTTATTCTTCATTCTTTTATCACAGATAAAACCAAATGGATCATAAGGAACCCAACGAAAACTCCTTTGGAACTTGAAATGGTTTTGTAGTTTATCTTCTGCTTCTCGCTCGGCCTCCCTAGAGTTGTATATGAAAGGTCCTAATTGACTTTTAATCCTGATTTGGGCTTTCTTTTTTACACTAAAAAAATGAATCATATCAGAATTATTCATTTTCCTGAAGTATTCTAAGGCAAAAAACCTCATAGGCACATATTTTGGCAACCTGAATGGATATGATTCACATCCATATATTCTGATGACTGCATGATTTTGATATAAATACCAGTCCCCAACTTTATATGTCCTTGAAAGCTGCAAAGTCTTCTTAATCTCATTACTGAGCCTTGGAGGGGGAATTCCTGTCAACAAGGTAGTTGCAGGATATACAAAAATATCGATGAACTCAGCATAAGAATAGGGAGAATCATAAGAAGAATGAGTTATGCAAGACCAAAAAATAATTGATCTAGGGTTTCCCTTGGCATCAAGCTTTTTAACAGGAAAAGGGATCTTCTCTGATTGATAATAGATGAGGAGATGGTAAATAACTGAGGAATATTTGAATACTTTCTCATTATATAGCCTCATGAACTGGTCATGGATTTTATTGGAAATGAAGGATGCAAAATCATATTTTACTGCAGGAGGTTGCCCAGGAGTAAAGATAGACAGCAATACCAAAGTTATTTCATCAACATATTCACTTGTATTGAAACCCATAATAAAGGATATCATATTGAGGATGAGTCTGCCCAAATTATTAAAATAAGCAAAACCATATGGAAGGGACCCCTTAGGTTGATGTTCAGGCAACATAAAAGTCTGGCAAATACGTTTTAGTTTTTCTGGGGACAGTTGGGCAGAATTTTCAAGGAGTTCTTCCATGGACAAAGGAGCAAGATCTTGATCAGGTTCAAAATGGAGCATTGCATTGATGGCCTGAGGAGTGATGGGGAAAAGGATACTCTGATCAAGAGACAACACTGGCCTTTGAGTCGAATCATAGTTGGAATGACAGTAATGGATGATTTCTGGGAAAATATGGACTGAGGGGATAAGATATCTTGGGAAATTGGATTCCCACAACCCAATGACATCCAGACCCTTCGAATAATCGTCTCTGCAGCGACAAAAATTTCGAAGGGGACTTTCATCGAAAACCAAGTCTTTAATTTGAAAGTCTTTATCAACTAAGGGCAAGTATTCTAACTCTCTGTGAGGGGCATTCAATGGAGTTACATTCAGGGCTACCGGAGCTTCCATTTTGGTTCTTGTGTATTCAAAATGGAAGTTTTTGTGTTTTCTTCACAGATCGGGCACAATTTTAGTTTTAATGAGGGAAAATGGCACAGTTGCAGGTTTGGGGGAACAATTCAAAGTTTTAAAAATCAGGGAATGATCTCAGCGATAAGATTTTAACACTGATCAAGTGGAAAAACAAGGAACACAGAGTTTCTTTTAAAGTTCAGAGCGCAACAGAATAAATACCTGTTTTCGGAGGCAAACTGGGATTTAACAGGTATCAAGTGGTGGCAAGAAGATGCTTGAACACTGGTCCGACGGAATTCTTGAGCGAAATTGGATAGAACAGTAATTTTCAGTGAAATTTTGAATTTCGTAGTGGAAGGCGCAGTCGCTTTTAGCAATGAAAATGACAGAAAAAACACGAAATTTGTTTTATTTACAAAGTCAAAGGGATTTTTATTTTATTGAGGAATGACGTCATCAAGGTACGGGATGAGTTGTGGCAGGGGTCGAGCGGTAAGCGGTAATTTCCACACTGCTTATGGGCAATGGTGGTTTTAAACGGGGAGGCAGCGATTCCATTCAGAAGTAAACACGTGGCCGGTGAACTATTCCAAAACCATCGTGCCCCCACGCGTTAGCTTCCGGATGTAAGACGGCCAGCGGAACGATCGTGGACCGTTGATTTTTGGAGGGGCGATCCAACGGTTGAAGGGATGTGAGGTTGGCGGGGTTTTAATGTGCGGGCCCGACGGATATTTAAAATAATTAACATTTCATTATTTATCTCGGGTGGCTTTCGATTGGAGGAAAGGTTGGTTATTAATTAATCCAAGTGATTAATTAATCCCATGGTTATAAAGGGTCAGGGTCGTAACAGAACTTTGGTTTTTTAACTCGAATTATGGTTGGGGAATGGAATATATAGCGGGATTTTTAACTCGAGTTATGGCGTCAGGTATAGTAGAAAATGAGATTATTTTCGAAGTTTAGTTTTAATTAAACTTTGGATTTATTTTATTTAAACATATAAAATATATGTTTCAAAGTTTTTCATATATGTTTTTATTATATGATAAATCAACCAATGTGATTAACTTATCATAGGGGCGGGATATTACATAATGATATATTTTAACCAAAGGGCACATAATGTGGGTTTTTTATGAATAATTGGGAAATAAATACTTTGGTTAAAATTTTATAATAAGATGGGTTTTTGGGATATTAGATAAAAGGAGTTAAGTACTATAGGATAAGGTCTTTTTACTAGGGATTTAATAAATACATCAGAAGCTAATATGACAAAGGACAAGGTAAACTCAAAACATTTTGCAAATCTAAGAAAGTGAAGATTTCTGAAGTAAATTGCCATATCTCAACTTCAACACTTAAACTTAGAATAGTAAGTTATTTTGAGGGATTGTTATGGAATTTTGCATAATTTTCCCTAAGTAAAATGGAATTTTACTTAGGAAAATATTAAAAGTGAATGAGTGCAATGATGGATAACTTCAAGTACTTAGGTCTTTTTGATCATCAGGCCGAGGGTTCGGTCCCTCCAAAAGTCAAGGAAATGCCTTGAGCCCTTTTAATCTTTAAATACCTTTGCACTTTGGGGAAATTAGTAAAACTCTTAGGGAGAAAGTGAGGTGGGAAGTTAATGATTTTGACTTTGCTTTCTGTGAATTTTCCAATGTATTTTCTGCTTCAGTACTTGTGATGAAAGTAAAGGATTAACACATTTAACAACATCATTCATCACATGAAAGTTTTGCAACCCCATCTACCTACCCTATCTACTTGACACTACCATCTCCTCTTCTTTATTAGGGTGCATTTGGACTTGCAAACCCCTATCAGTTTTTTCCTTTTACATGGAAAATCTATCTAATTCTACTCTTATTACATCCAAGGGCTCAGATTAAACTGTTGAGCACCTTTTATTAACTCTACCTATCTACTTATCCTGCCAAGATTAAACTATTTGGTCAGATATTTATTCTCTATTCTACAATATGAAATTGAAACATGAATGAGTCAAGTTTAAACAGTTTGAATCTTCATAAATTGTGGCAAAAGTTTGACAAGCTGCACACAATTGCTTTATTACAAAAATGAAATAGTAGTGGCATTTGGATTTGCACACTTTCCTTGGTCTATTTTTTTGCTTGGGGTTCATTTCTTTCATTTTCTTGACCAATTTATTTTTCTTACCCTTTGATTTTTCTTTTAGGGTATACCCTCTTTACATTTTTTAAATTTTTTGATTTTTTGGTTTTTCAAGAATATGGAACACCTTTGCTCAAGAAAAAGGTTTGAACATATTCCATAGTTTAATCAAGACAATCATGAAAAATGACACCTATTGGTATAGGAGTCTAACACCTCCATCAAACATGTTTTTCACCGTTCTGCCATGATTTTCATCCATTGTTTCACTGCATCCACTGATTTTCCATTGCTGCTCCTCCATTTTCACAAGCCTCTGAAGCAACCTACCTCACCCCCTTCGATTTTTATAACGTATTTATTTTGTTTTTGCAGGGTTTATAGGAAGTGAATTCATTCTGTATTCTAAGTCATGGTGAAGGACCATCGCAGAGCTGAAACAATAGAAAAATGAGTCTCTGAGAAGGTTTAAGGGCATATTTCATTAAAGATCAAGGATGTTAACCTTGGTTCAAACCCTCCAGTGCTCCTAAAACCTGTACATTCACAGAAATAGGTCAAAAGAAGCGGCAAAGTGTATCAATGAGAGATTAAAAGGATTAAAACTTATTATTTAAGGCTGAACACTCATAATTCAATGTTCAAAATGATAGAGACACAGATGAAGACCATTAAAATGACCAAGAAGGCTTAATGAAGCCTAAAGCACACGATCAAGCCATATCAATGATTTAACATCAGCAGAGCATTTTTCTCCAAACGACCAATTCACATGGCCTACTCCATTCCTCATCGAACACCATAACAGTTATTACCCTGACAAAGAGTCCTAAGAACTATCGGTGCATTAGTTACAAGTATGGAAGACCGACAAGACCTTCTATTGCCTTACTTATCTCAGGAGGCAACTAGAGTACTACAGCCGTAAGAGTACTTCAAAGAACATATATGAAGTTATGGTCAATCTGACAAAGACTTCTAAACCAGCCTAAAGGGTACAAACGAGTTAATGCAAAGCCATTATGCAGAGTGGGCATTTGAATACCTTCTCCCCTCTGTCTTAATGAATCATTTAAAGTTCAGATCTACTTCTCCCCCTCCTCATTCACCTATAAGAACTCATTGAAAATACATTGTAAGGGGTTGGTTGTTGGGATTATATTAGTTGTTTTGAACTGTTATTGAGGGGAATTAGCTGAGTAGTTTGTAATATAGTAGGCTGGGAAGAGAAGTTTGGATTGTAAAGAGCCACTGGACTCAAAGTATGTGACTAGTTTTTCACATCAATTGAACAAGTAGATTCACAGGATCCTGGTCTATATTATTGGTGATGTTTTCCTTACTGTAACTGTCTCCTTTCATGTTTATCATACTGTCCATTATTCTCAGATAAATAACAGCAAGCATAGATTAGGATATACTGCTAGAAGTACCCTAAATCTCACTGTTAAATATTTATCTTTATGTTTTATGATATTTGTGTATCTAAGATAAAATTCAACATAATTTAACCAGTATAGAAGTTGGCTGGCCCATGCTTACTGATGTGTGAATTTAGAGTTTGTTCCTTAGATGTTCTTGTTTGGTTTTCAGCTGAAAGAATTGGGAATCTGGGAGATTAGAGCTAGCCTTGTCTCACTAGGTTCCTTTTCCAATAGTTAGCCTCTCTAAGATCCCCTTGAGTTGGTGTCAAAAGCTGTGAAGGTTAAAATTCCTTCTCCGATCTTAGGCCTTACTCTATGTTCAATCTTAAATGTTTTCTACCTTCTAAAAGTGGTTATGAGGATTGCTGGATTGTCTTCCTTAAGATTATGCTGAAAGCAGGTTAAGTTAAAAGTCTTTCCTTGATCTTAAGCTACCCTTTGCATCATTACTGAGAGTTTCCTTTGAAGTATGTCAAAGCATGATAGGTTAAAAGTCCTTACCTGATCTTAGGCTGCACTTTGGTTTCTTTCCTTCACCCATTCTTAATGTTCCATTCCACCATCTATCTAAAAAGATCCTTTGGTATAGATGATTTTCCCTATGGAAACTCTTGGATAGTTTTTATGCAAGTAATCCCCTTTCATGACTCCATAGCCAAATGGATTAACCTTTCTCTTGACCTATCTTCCCATTTTGAAACATCCTTCTATTCAGTTCCTTCTTTACTTACATAACCTTCTCAGTTAATGATCTCCAACCAAACAAACAAACCAAAAACCCTTATGGTTCATACCTAGCCTAATACCTCATTTTGAGCCTGAAAGATATATCATTTTTTACATATATAGAGAGATCCCTCTCTGGATTCAGGAGGGCTAGATCTTAGGATCCAAAAGTGGTTTGATGTTGTCCTATCTTTTGGTCTTTCCAATCTGGCCAAAACATAGGAACCACAACAAGTTATACAATGTCGAAAAACAGAATCCGAACCACAACGATAAAGAGTGTCCCCAACAATATTGTATTGCTGGGATTGATACCAGATTCTCCGTCAATTTGAATGTGAAAGCTCTAGGTGAAAGTTTTGGGTTTGAAGATATATGATGATATCTCTATACCATGTATCTAACGTATTGATAAGAAACAAATATTCATCTGCAATGGGATTCTGTACCACAGTTTTTGTCTCAGTATTGGGAAAGTCACACATGAGTTTTGCAAATACCAGTGATTTATTTGATTTAGATTTCTTGAATTCCAAATCAAAATCTTGTAGGATGAAAATCCATTTAGAGTACTTACCCCCGAGTAATTTTTTTGTCAAAATATACATCATTGGGTTGCAATTAGATATCACAGTTGTTTTACGTAACAGTATGTAGTGACAAAATCATTGGACAACTTGAATGGCTTCCAAGGCTAATTTCTCCACATGCGAATATTTAATTTCAGTCAGGTTCAGATTTTGACTTAGATAATAGATCACATGCTCATTGTGAGATTCATCCTCTTGAACTAGAACCATTCCGATGGTGGAATCAGAGGATGCTAAATATAAAAAGTAGTCCTGGTTGTAATTGGGTGGATGAAATAATGGTGCATGGGTTAACACATTTTTTAGAGCATCGAAAGATCGATCAGCAATCTCATCCCAAATAAAAGGAACATTCTGTTTCAACAGCTGGGTAAAACCTTTTGTTAACTCAGCATAGTTCGGGATAAATCTACGTAGAAAGTTTGCTTTTCCTTGCAAACTTTGGAGTTGGCGAAGTGTGGAAGGAGGAGGTAAATTTATGATGGCCTCAACCTTCAAGGGGTCGACATGAATGTTGGCTTTCAAAATGATGAATCCTTGTAATCGTCTTGATTGCACATGAAAAACACATTTGTGGGGGTTCAAATGAATCTTGTAATGTGTAAATATCATGAAAATAACTCGTAAATTTGTAGGATGATCTTCCTTGCATAATGAGTGAGCAGGTAAGCCATCTAGATAAGGTTGTACAATATGTTTGATATCATGAAAAGCATAAGACATGGCCCTTTGAAAAGTTGCACTAGAGTTCTTTAATCCGAAAGGTAATTTGCAATAAGAAAATGTCCCCCGAGGACATATAAACGCTATTTTTGGTTGATCAATAGGGAGTATGTTTATTTGATTACATCCAGAAAATCCATCCATAAATGAGAAAATTTCATTTCCGGTACAATCATCAATAATTTGGTCGGTATAGGGGGTAGGATAATTATCTTTTGGACATTCTTTATTAATATCCCTATAATCGACGCATACTCGTATAGTCCCTTGTTTCTTGGTAATGGGAACCATCTGTCAATGGAATTGGATAAATCAATCCTTCTCGGAGTATCTTTTCAACTTCAGCTTTAATAGCAACAGTGTTTCACTGATGTATTGGATGTAATCTTTGTCTAATAGGCTTGGCATCTGGGTATGTCTTTATTTAATGAATGGAAATATTTGGATCAATTTCTGAAATCTCTTCGTAAGACCAGAAAAATATGTCTCAGAATTCTTGAAATAGGGCTTTATATGTATTAATCTCTTCAATTGTACAAGAAGTGCCTATATGAATGTTTTCAACAATTCCAGGTTTAAATGATATGTCAATAGGAACAGTTTTAGAAATGTTTCCCAAATTAATCTCAGAATCTGAATTTGTAATCGATATGGGATTCTTCGGTTCCTTGACATAATCAATCGTAAAAATAAACTAAAAATAATTTTCAAAACTAGAAAGTTGAAGTAAAAATGAATATCTATGGTGTAGATCATCCTAGGGTAATTCATCCATGGAACAAAAATTCTTGAATACTTTCATCAGCGTGAAACAGTTGTTGAAAAGGATCAGAAAGTGATGTCAAAGCTGAGCTTGATGGTGAAGAAGATTCTTCGGTGATCACATTCATTTGATTAGGTATGGTTGAAAGTGTGTCAAAAAATGACTGTACTGCCACATATGCCATCTCAAAAGGACTCAAAGGCATCTCGTCATTGAAAGAATCCATTTCTGACTCTTAAGGCACTACCCAACTGTCATCAAATGGTATAGTGCTTGATGAAATCATATTGATGTTGGAAATGGTACGTGGTACGTTGGGTGGAAGCATAGATAAAGTTCCCATGAGAGAAGAGTCCTTTACTAAACCTACCCCAACATCTTCATATGGGATAGTCGATTTTTCGACACGTTGGATACTGTTTGTAGAAGCAGGGTCGAACAAATAATATGACAACTGATCAATTTTCACAATATTCCATTTATGAGGAAACATGATTAACCGAAAGACGGATGTAATGATAGCAGTCATGGCATAAGACCAACTATGACCCAAAAGAAGGTTGTAATCTAGAGGGGCATCAAAATCTTCCACATCTAGATTAACATTTGTTCCTTCTACTTCTATAGGTAGATCCTAGAGTATTATAAATGGATGGAATCCTCTTCCATCAAAGGCTTTAAGGATTTTTGAAGATTGGTCGAGTGTTGGAGAACCAAGAGTTTTCTAAAAATTTAATGAAATTATGCACGTGGATGCCCCGTCATCAATTACAGTACAAAAAACTCGTCTATTTTTTACTAATACTGGAATATGAAAAGCCATCTAATAAGGGAGTCTTGGTGTAAATTTTTCTAGATCAAAGACCATGAGGTTAGAATCCTGAGGATCTATAGCTCCAATAGCTGATAAAAGTAATTTCCTTTATGCCGGACATGACTGTAGCACTTCTAAGGCCAACATTGTTGAAGGGGATATCGCCAAGTCTTCAACAATGTTGTAGTTATGAGCAGCTCTCGTATGTGGATTGAAAGCTGATTTTTGAATTACACCTTTAGCAGGCGGTTTAATCACTAGATCACGATTAGGTTTCTCGATATGAAGTGGATCAAAAACCAAAGGATATACAGCTAGTGTTGGATTAGAATTTTCTACTCTTTACTAGTTACATGATTTTTACTTCCATAGTCTTGTGATCGCATCACAACCATAACCTCATATATCATTAAAATACCTACTGATGAATTTGAAGAAGATCCTATCATTTTGCTATCTTGAGTAGGAAAAGGATGCTTCAAGACAGTGGGTGTGGGTGAACCTTTAACAAATTTAGATACCTCGGACCGATGCAGGCACTCTTTGGTAAAGTGATCCTCGTCACAGATAAGTCAAGGATAACGAGGTTTTCTCTTATCATCAAATGGTTCATTCTTTTCAGTTTTCTATTTGGGAGACAAAGTTTGTTTGTTTTTATTATTTCCTTTCTTCTTATTACCGGTTTTAGATTTAGTTGTAGATGAATCTACAACATGAATGTCAGCATAAGTTTCAAGGGAAGAATCTTCTTTTGGTGAATCTGGTAAAGTTATGATAGGAGAAGTAGTTTTTGAAGACTTCTTCTTACTCTTATTAGTGCTAACTAAACCAATTACACCGTTTGCAGCATGAGACCCTGAAGGAGTTGTAGTTATTTGACTAGGACATGGTAAGTTAGGAATTTTTACGTATAAAGTACCAGACTGTGGATATACAAGGTCTAAGTACTGAGCTTGAGCAATGGCCTATTCTTCCGTAATAAACCCTCCCTTAGCCACATCTTCAGTGATCTTTGGAAGTAATGATTTAATAAACCATTATGCCTAACTCTGATCTGGAATAAAAACTTTCAGTTTACATCTTCTACGTCTCCATTCATAAATGTGATCTGATATGTATGTAGACATAGATTGTTTTAATGAAGTCAAGAGTTCCGCACCATTGTCGTATCTGAATGGCAACTGAAAGTGTGTTAAGAAAGCTGTTGCTAATGCATTGAAATTGTTGAATGAGCCACGTGGTAGTTCAATATAAAATTTTGTAGCTAAACCTATCAATGTTCTCTAAAACAGTCTTAATCGAATGGAGTCATCAATCAAAGAGTTGGATGCACAACAGAGGTGGTAAGTCATGACATGGTTTGAGGGGCCCTCTCCTGATTTACCTTCAAACTTATCACTGGGCAACTTATTCAGCGTTGGCGGCCAATACGGAAGATAATAAATCAGATCATTCGTTAGGCACGACAAATCGGGTAAATCCAAAGTTTCTATGGATGGAAACCGACGGTTAGGGTCCTTCTAAGCAAATTGATAACCTTGCGAAACTATACCAGTACCAGGAGGAGGATATCTAGGATATCCTGGAATAGCCTATGCATTTGGGATTGGAATGCCTCCCAGATAACTAGGATTATCCAGACCATACTGAGGTTGAGCTAGTATCTGATATGTGTAACCAGGGTATGGTTGATGCCGGTATAATGGATTTTGTGCTATAGGTCCATATTGATACTGCCCTTCATATGGTTGAAAAAAAACTGAGGCTGGCCTGTTACAATTGTGCTTGTACCAGGTTGTCTCGCAGGCATCTAAACAATAGTCTGAACTGTGGGTCCAGGTTGTTTTGCAGTGACTAGAGGGATTTGTTGTGAAACTTGAGGGGCTTTAGAAATTCTAAGGATAAGTGTGGTAGGTTGAACAAAAGATGGTGCAGCAGTTTGAGGTGGAGTTCTAGGTGTACTCGGACCAGGTTGCTAAATAGTACTAGGTATAGATACCTATGGTATAACTTAAAGTGTAGGTTGGATAGGTTGTTGGACTTGACTGTAACTAATTGGTTGACTAGGTTGATTATAAGGTACTTGCACGTTAAGTTGCAAATTATGTTGATTTTTTGTCGGATTCCACTCCGTGTTTACTCCAGGATATGGAGCTCCCATTGAAGGTTGTGCTGCATAAGGTGGACCATAACCAAGTTAATAATTTGGAACGTATGTTTGATAGTTGGCTGGATAATTCCCACTAAAATATTGACCTCCCTGAAAAAATTTCTGTTCCGGATAGATCTGCGGCCCTAAAGAGGTTGTTGTCCTTGAAAATATGGTTTCCCTGGCATAGGGTACTGTCCTTGAAGAGGTTGCAGACCCTGAATAGAGTACTACCCTTGAGGTTGGTATTTTCCTTGAGGTATGTATTGGCCTTGAGGTATGTGCTATCCTTGAGGTGTGTACTATCCTTGAGGTTGCTCCCCAAGCGGTAAACTACTACCTTGAGGGTCAGGGTTAGGAATGTTTCCAGACATCATGTAAACTTGTTTTGCATTCAAATTTTTGGTATGTGATTCATTTGGACCAGGTGATTGTATAAGTCTTTTAGGAGAAGGAATTTCTCTTGAGAAAGTACCATAAAGCGACTGGTATCCCATAGGAACAGACAGAACACCATACAAATATGATTTTGGCAATGCAGAAAAAATGGATGACTCACTAGACATATTACGCCATACCAAGAGGTAATTACAGACCTTCACTAAACATGTCTGGTGAGTCATCCGTGTTTTTTGCATCGCTAGAATCATATTTGTATGGTGGTTCGTCTGTTCCTATGGGATACCAGTTGCTTTTTGGTAATTTCTCAGGAGCAGCTCCTTCTCCAAAAAAACTTATACAATCACCTGGTCCAAATGAATCACATACTGAAAATTTAAATGCAGAACATGTTTACATGATGTCTGGAAACATTCCTAACCCTGACCCTCAAGGTAGTAGTTTACCGCTTGGGGGGAAACCTCAAGGAAAATACACACCTCAAGGATAGTACATACCTCAAAGCCAATACATACCTCAAGGACAATACCAATATCAAGGGAAGTACTCTGTTAAGGGTCTGCAACCTCTTCAAGGATAATGCCCTATGCTAGGGAAACTATCTTTCCAAGGACATCATCCTTTTTTAGTGCTGCAGTTCTATCCAGAACAAAAATTGTTTCAAGGAGGTCAACATTTTAGTGGGATTTATCTAGCCAACTATCAAACATACGTTCCAAATTATTAACCTGGTTATGGTCCGTCTTATGCAGGACAAACTTCAATGGGAGCTCCATATCCTGGAGTAAACACGGTGTGGAATCCAACACAAAATCAACATAATTTACAACTTAACGTGCAAGTACCTTATAATCAACTTGGTCAGCCAATTGGTTACAATCAAATCTAGAAACCTGTATAACCTACGCTTTAATTTATACCATAGGTATTTGCACCTAGTACTGTTCAACAACGTGGTCTGAGTACACCTAGAACTCCACCTCAAACTGCTGCACCAACTTCTATTCAACCTACCAAACCTATCCCTGTAATTTCTACAGGCCCTATTTCTATAGCCCCTAGGTGCAGATACCTGTGGTATAACTTAAAGTGTAGGTTGGACAGGTTGCTGGATTTGACTGTAACCAATTGGCTGACCTAGTTGATTATAAGGTACTTGCACGTTAAGTTGTAAATTCTGTTGATTTTGTGTCGGATTCCACACCATGTTTACTCTAGGATATGGAGCTCCTATTGAAGGTTGTGCTGCATAAGATGGACCATAACCAGGTTAATAATTTGGAACGTATGTTTGATAGTTGGCTAGATAATTCCCACTAAATGAATGACCTCCCTGAAACAATTTATGTTCCGGATAGAGCTGCAGCCCTAAAGGAGGCTGTTGTCCTTGGAAAGACAGTTGCCCTAGCATAGGGTACTGCCCTTGAAGAGGTTTCAGACCCTAAATAGAGTACTTCCCTTGAGGCTGGTATTGTCCTTGAGGTATGTACTTTCCTTGAGGTGGGTACTGTCCTTGAGGTTTTCCCCCAGGCGATAAACTACTACATTGAGGGTCAGGGTTAGGAATGTTTGCAGACATCATGTAAACTTGTTTTGCATTCAAATTTTTGGTATGTGATTCATTTGGACCAGGTGATTGTATAATTTTTTTGGGAGAAGGAGCTGCTCCTGAGAAAGTACCAGAAAACGACTAGTATCCTATAGGAACATATAGACCACCATAAAAATATGATTATGGCGATGCAAAAAACATGGATGAGTCACAAGAGATGTTTAGTGAAAGTCTTTAATTACCTCTTGGTATGGCGTAAAAAGGAATTTGGGGTGGCAAATAGTTTAGACCAGAATTGTGTAGAAAGTCCGTTAACTAAGAATACCAAGGATCTTGTTTGAAAGGGCTATAATAGTAATTCGATTCAATTGGCCTAAGATCTAAAGATTCCTGATGTGAAGGAAGAACAACTTCTTCTTATGTGTCAGTAATTTATTCAATGCTAATGAGGCCAGAAGGAAATTTCTCAGTGATGCAAAAATTCACTCGAGGTGAATCAAGACGAATAGGGGTTGGAGTGATGAAATCTGAAGCAGGCTCAAATGTAGTAGGTTTAGTTTATGGTTCAGAAATGTTAGGCTCAGTAGATGATAATTCACTAGTTGTGGAAGCAAGTTCAACTAGTTCAGAAATTGTAAGTTTTCTTTGAGAAATTTCTATTGTTTGAGGTTGATCTACTTTGTAATCAAGATGTAAAATTACTGATGTTTCCTCGTGTTCAGTTGATCTAGTCCCTGATGGTTTTCCTTTCTCATATTTAAGCTTTTATAACTGGTTTGGTGTGTACTTAGGGGGTTTCCCCTACATTCTACGTGACTGTCTAGGTAATTTAGCCATGATTAAAAGTTTTAGCACATGAAATCAACAAAAATTTCAACTAAATATCCTAAAGTCTCTAAGGAAACAATCAAATTGATCACATGCCTACAAAATATAAGAGATAAATCCACACACAAATAGTAGATTCCCACACTAAAAACACTAGTTGGTGATGAAATCCAACGTCGTAGAATTCTAATGTGGAAATGGCGGTTGGAAAAGTTACCCTGACAACCTAGTTAATGAAACAATCTGGAGCAAGTCTCTCCACTTATGCCATCTCGAAGTGAAGAGTACCCTCCAGAAAGTCCAAGTGAGTCTAGTCGACATCTGCTCCAGGTATAGTGGGACCTTCCCTCCACCATCACCTTGGGAAAAAAATCCTAAAGTTTATAGTCACTAAGGTCACCAATGGGAACAAACGTACTTTAGGGAACAGTCTACGATCCAATACACACATAAAGGCAGAGTAGCTAGCTCAATCCCCTTGAAGGCTCCTTGATATAATCCAAGGTTTAGCAACAAGTGACCCCAGGCTCCTCAACAATGGTCTATCTGAGGTTTACCGGTTTTAATACGTGCACATCTGCTATATCTTCCAATGAGATAGGTACGATTACCTCACAGGTTCGACATGATCTCATGCTTGACTCTTTTAAGAAGAGCTTCCTAGAGCACAAATGCCACAATTGGATTTTCCTACCGCAAGATTGCTACTTGTTTGTTTGAACTGTCTTGGAATGTTAATTACAACATGTTCCAAGACACTAGCCTAAGTTATGTTTGTGGAAAAGAGCCCTAGAAAATGTAAAATATCTAGATTAATTTTATTGAAGCGTTGTTTTTAATTTGGGTGTTGCTTAAGACAGAAGGTATGGAAGCGAAACTTCAATGATGTTTAAGACCCAAATCAAAAATACCCTAAATGCATCTAAATGAAAAGTGAAACTCTTTTCTTTTCAATGAATCTTATTTAAGGGAAAGATTGAGAGATTTAACAATTTTCAAAGCACCAATTCTTTCATTCATAAAAAAAATCTTTGAAAAGAAGATGATTTATTTGATAACCCAATTTCACAAAAACGATCAATTACTTGTTTGAAATGAAATCCATTTATCTATCAAATCAGAAACTATAAATCATTAAATAAACTATTTCAAAAAAGAAAACAACATCTAGAACTCTAAAAACATAAATTTCAAAATCAAAAGAAAAACTCCAATTTTGAAGTCTATCTAGAAAGTTTGAGGACATTTTCTCCTAGTTTGTGATCGAACCAAGAAAAATTTCTACTTATCTCAGCAGAAATGGGAATATCCAAAAATGGTTTAGTGTGAAAATTAGGCCTTAGTAAGCTAAAATCTCTTCCAAATTTTCAAATGAAAATGAAATATATTTTCATAAAAGTAAGGTTTGTTGACACTAGAGGGGGTAAGATCAATATTCCTTTCAATTAGAGCATTATTTAATCTTCAATTATTATCAATGTTTGTACAATGATAGCAACAAACAAGAGGAACACAAATGCACATAGTTTTTAAGGTGGAAACCCACTCCGAGACAAAAACCACTTAATGCTTTACTAATAATTCTTAATATTCAACTCCAACTGAAAATAAAGCTCCAAATTCCTAGAATCTAGAAAATCATTATTCTCCAGCTCCCACTGGATGGACGCTCCAACACCCAAGATTTTTCAGTAGTCAACTGAATGGATGCCCCAACACCCAATGGGCTACAACTCACCCTAGCACCACCCTACCACCCTATAGAAGAATAAAAGAAGAATGGACTCCTGTACCAGGGAAAATGGTCCACTTTACAATGATATAGAATGATGTAGAAGAAGAAGATATACTATATCATAACCCCAACTTTGACACAATCACCTAATGATGATCCTAGACCTCCCAACACTGCCTCTTCAACCCTTGGAAGATAGACACTAGTACAATTTTTATAATAATGTATTTACAATGACTTAGTACAATGATACATTTACAATGATTGTATGCAATGTTGTCCACTTGAAGACTTCACATGATGAAATTATTGCTGTTTTTATGCACCTTGGTTGCTACTCTTGTCATGCTACCCTCTGCTGCATCGTGCTTTGCTTTGCTGCCGTAGAAAGTCTGGTCCTTTGCAACCCTTGACAACACATGCTCTAGCTTTTTCTTTCCTTCTAGGAGCTTGATATTGAATATGGTGTATCTCTATTATTTCGGATCCTCAATATCTTATTTTCGGTCTTGTAGTAGTCTTGTGAGTTGTCTTTCCAATGCCATAGGTCTGACCCAATCTGGATTCTTCAAGAGAGATTTATACCCAATCTCTCACAATTCCCTAACTATGGACTGTTTCAGTAGAGCACACTTGTACGGCGTTCCACATGTCCCTGTTTCTTCATTTGGCTCTGAAATTGATAGAGAAAAAAGTACTGACTGTGCAATATTCACCACTTTTTATAGAATTCCAATCCGATACTCAGAGAGAGAGTTATGACGAATTTACCAAGGTCACTTCTTTGAGATGAATTTCAGGAGCCTGCAAAAACCTTGACTTCCACAGATCATATCTCCAAAAATATTGTGCACCTTGATTTGAAATTTTTATAAAATCTTCCTCAAGATTTTGGCTTCACCTCATAAAAATTTCAGCTTCTGAACCTTCGTAGAAAATTTTTTTAGAGCGCAAATGCCACGATGACCTCTTTCAGATGGCGAAATCCCTTACATAAGGAGGAAATGAGGATCACAATTTATATAAATGCTTAGGTTGAGAGGGGCTTCAACAAGTGAACATGGGAGGGACTTTAGGAGCTTAAAAAATATTAATTATGACTTTTCAATGACCCATGCGCCAACCCTATGGGGTTTTAGCCCACTAACTGGGGGTACAAACTTCAAACATGAATATATCTCAAATCGTGAAGAATTACATGGCATGCCATATATCAATGGAAACATCTCGACAAGTAGAAACCATCAAAATCATTATTGACCTAGAAT
This sequence comes from Pinus albicaulis, assembly GCA_034641835.2. Taxonomy (NCBI): domain Eukaryota; kingdom Viridiplantae; phylum Streptophyta; class Pinopsida; order Pinales; family Pinaceae; genus Pinus; species Pinus albicaulis. Next base: position 52,901 of record JAXQQM020076374.1, on the reverse strand, counting down.
ATATTAATTTGGTAGGTAAAAATTCCCAGGAAATATTGGGTTAGCCCCTGGTACTTCTTGGGTTGACATCAATGACAACCGCTGATCAACACTCTCCCCCTTTGGAATTGATGGCAACACAAGTACTCCCCTTGCGATCATGACACCTCTTCCTACAACATTCTCTCCCCTTTGACATCAATGGAAAAGGGTAACTCCCCCTGAAACATAGCCATCCTGCGGACCTATACACACTTCCACTCCCCCTAACACACAACCATCCTGCAGACCTGTAATCTACTTCCACTCCCCCTTTATATTCTGAAAAAGGAAAATCTAATGAGAACTTGGGAGAATCCCAAGCTTCTGGCGAAGATATCCCAATGCTGGTGAATATTTAATACGTGATTCTTTTGGTGCTGCTTGGAATCTTGCTACTTGTCCAACTGCTTGCATAACATCTGGTCGAGAGGCTGTTACATATAGAAGACTACTAATCATAGATCTATACAACCTTTGATCCACATCCTTAGATGAGTCGTCTATGTTCAATTTGCAACCTTTTACCATTGGAGTAAGGATGGGTTTGCAATCTTCCATTTTAAATTTCTAGAGCATTTCCTTGATGTACTTGGCTTGACATATAATTATTCCTTTCTCTTGCTGAGATATTTGAAGCCCTAAGAAGTATGTCAGCTCACCAAGTAAAGACATCTCGAAATCACTTTGCACTTTTTTAGAAAACTTCTTACTTAGTCGATCATCATTGCTACCAATTATTGTATCATCCTCTTTAGCTATTAGACATGCTTTAGTTTCTTCATCCAGAATATATATGTCATTTGGAGTTCGACATGCTGTAGCCACAATTTCACCATACATGCCTTTCTTGATTTCATTTTTTGTGGAGTTGAATAGTATTGTGTGTCCTTTATCACACATTTGTCCAACATTGAGCAGATTGTGATTCATGTTTTCAACCAATAGAATATTCTTTGCTAGAGCATCTTTGCTTCCGAGAGTGATAGTACCTGATCCTATAACATTTGAAGATCCATCATTTCCAAAGGACACAGTTCCATCCTTCTTCTCTTTCAAAGATACAAATTTATTTCTATCTCCAGTCATATGCGTTGAGCAACCGCTATCAACATACCACACATCTTTGTTCTTTTGAGCCTTGAAAGCGAGAGCACAATTATCATTCTTCTTCTCCTTCCATGTTTGTTCTGTGGCTTCGAAGATTCTTCTAGAGGATTTTCAATTCTGTAGTCTTTGGATATGTGTCCAAAGTTTTGACATTTGTAACATTCAATATTATTTCTTAAATGCTCAAATCTATTGACGTTTCACTGAGCCCTAGGAGGTTCATATTTGACATATCTCCTGGAATTGTATTCGTTCCTAGGGCATGTGTGACATTCTATAGCTTTATGACCAAATTTTCCACATGAATAACAGTAGCCATAAAAAATATGTTGGTACCTAGATGGAAATTTTCATCAAGGAATTGTCTTCCAAGGCTGTTCTTGTGAATCTTGTCCAATGAAGTCTACATGTATGTCAGATCTCATAGGTTCATTGTATTTTGTTGTAGAAGGTCCTGCTTCTTCTTCTTCGTAACCGATGCCAGTTTCGTCATTGTAAGATCGTTGATTGTTGATGAGCTCTTCCAATGCCCTTGAGCTATTGGCATAGTTTTGGATAGTTTTTCCTCTCTTCACTTCCTCACGCAGCGAGACTACTTCGGCTTCTAATTATTCCATTTCTTGGTTGCTTTCTTCCAACTTCTTTTGAAGTGACTCTTCAATGAATTTGTGTTCTTCAACTCCAATTTTGAGACCTTGAACTTGTTCTTCAAGAGTATTGGAACGGATCTTCTCCGCCTTGAGATATTTTATAAGCTTGATTACTTCCTCATAAAGTTCTTCTATGGTCCATCCTTCTTCTTCGTTGCTTGATACCTCTTGTTTATTGTGATTGGGTTTATTGTGCTTGGCCATAAAAAATACTCTCTCATTGGCTTCTTCTTCACTGTCATTGTCTTCATTGGATGATGAGCTATATTCTTTAGAGAGAAAGTTCCTTTTGGATCCTTGCTTATTGAATTTCTTAAAGCCTTTATTTTCTTTTGAGTTTCCATTACTTCTGTTTGGACATTTTGCTGTAAAATTCCCAACCTCATTAAAACTGAAACATATCAATGGAAGTTTAGCTTTGAATTGTCCCTTACCAAGTTTTGGTTTTCTCGTGATCTAAGCATATTCTTCATCTGAAAGACCTTCTCCATCATCTCCCTTCTCTTCACACTTGCAGGTGCATGTCATTTCAATTGAAGGTTGTTTGTCCTTATTGGTTTTATTAGATGCAACAAACACAGTTTCTAGATTTGAAGTACCCTTTTCTTCATCAAGTCTCATTTCATATGATATGAGAACTCCATGTAATTCTTCCTTGCTGAGTTTGTCCAGATTTTCACTGTATACTAAGACATATACCTTTGGGTTGAATCTCCCTGGTAACATTTTAAGAATATTTCGTATAATAGTCTTCTCGTCAACTGGATCTCCTAATCCTTCCATAGTATTGGTTATTTCATCAACGTATTGAAAGTATGTAGCAATGTTGCTATCTTCTTTCATTCTGAGTTGCTCAAATTTTTCTCTATAGATTTGAAGCTTTGCTTCTTTGACATTTGAGTCACCTGTATATATATTCTCAAGCTTGTCCCATACATTTTTGGCAGTTTTACAACCCAACACCTTATGATAAGAAGATTCAATAAGTCCACTGATAATAATATTCTTTGCTTTTGCATCATTTACCAAATTCTTAGTATGCTCCATGACCTCCTTCCAGCTGTTAAACTACTATTGAAGGAATCAAGCTCTGATACCAATTGTTGGAAATACTGAGAGGGGGGGGGGGGGAGGGGTGAATTAGTATTCCTTTCAATTAGAGCATTAGTTAATCTTCAATTATTATCAGTGTTTGTACAATGATAGCAGTAAACAAGAGGAACACAAATGCACACAGTTTTTAAGGTGGAAACCCACTCCGGGACAAAAATCACCTAATGCTTTTCTAATAATTCTTAATATTCAACTCCAATTGAAAATAAAGCTCCAACTTACTAGAATCTAGAAATCATTCTTCTCTAGCTCCCACTGGATGGACGCTCCAATGCCTGAGATTCTTCAGTAGTCAACTAAATGGATGCCCCAACACCCAATGAGCTACAACTCACCCTAGCACCACCCTACCACCCTATAGAAGAATAAAAGAAGAATGGACTCCCGTACCAAGGAAAATGGTCCACTTTACAATGATATAGAATGATGTAGAAGAAGAATATATACTAGACCATAACCCCAACTTTGACACAATCACCTAATGATGATCCTAGACCTCCCAACACTACTTCTTCAACCCTTGGCAGATAGACACTAGTACAATTTTTACAATAATGTATTTACAATGACTTAGTACAATGATACCTTTACAATGACTGTATGCAGTGTTGCCCACTTGAAGACTTCACATGATGAAATTCTTGCTACTGTTATGCACCTTGGTTGCTGCTCTTTTCATGCTACGGCATCTTGATTTGCTTTGCTGCCATAGAAAGTCTGGTCCTTTGCAACCCTTGACAACACATGATCTAGCTTTTTCTTTCCTTCTAGGAGCTCGATATTGAATCTAGTGTATCTCTATTATTTTAGATCCTTAATATCTGATTTTTGGTCTTGTAGTAGTCCTCTGAGTCATATTTCCAATGCCACAAGTCTGACCTAATTTGGATTCTTCAAGAGAGAGTTATACCCAATCTCTCACAATGCCCTAATTATGGACTATTTCAGCAGACCGCACTTGTACGTCACGCAACATGTCATTTTTTCTTCATTTGGATCTGAAATTGATAGAGAAAAAATTATAGACCGTGAAACATCCACCACTTTTTACAGAATTCCAATCTGATACTCAGAGAGAGAGTTATGAAAAATTTACCAAGGTCACTTCTTTGAGATGAATTTCAGGAGCCTGCAAAAACCCTGACTTCCACAGATCATATCTCCAGAAATATTGTGCACCTTGATTTGAAATTTGTACAGCAGATTCCTTAGGATTTCGGCTTTTTCTCGTAAAAATTTCAGCTTCTGAAACTTCGTAGCAATTTTTTTAGAGCGCAAATGCCATGATGACATCTTTCAGATGGTGAAATCCCTTGCATAAGGAGGAAATGAGGATCACAATTTATATAAATGCTTAGGTTGAGAGGGGCTTCAAACAAGTGAACGTGGGAGGGATTTTAGGAGCTTAAAAAATATTAATTATGAATTTTAAATGACCCATTCCCCAACCCCATGGGGTTTTAGCCCACGAACTGGGGGTACAAACTTCAAACATGAATATCTCTCAAACCGTGAAGAATTACATGGCGTGCCATATATCAATGGAAACATCTAGACAAGTAGAAACCATCAAAAGAATTATTGACCTAGAATATATTAATTTGGTTGGTCAAAATTCCCATGCAATATTGGGTTAGCCCCTGGTGCTGCTTGGGTTGACATCAATGACAACCACTGATCAACAAGGTTTGCTATGGGTTTAATGGCTTAGAAAGAGAACATCATCATACCTGTAAGCTAAGGTATATGAAAGTTTCTTATAAGGAGCAGTAAGAAATTAGGGCAAAAACTCACTCATAAAATGCAAATCAGATGAAAAATCACACAAACGCAAAAGTTGTTGAAAAGAAATTCACACATAAGATTTTGACAACTAAGGTAGACTGGGAAAAACAAAAAGAATCAAGTAATATGGCTCCTAAAAAGAGAATTTTAACTTTTTCAAAAATTTTCCACAGGTCCGTACGTTCTAATGGAGAAAAAAGTGGTACCGCACTGTTCTGAGCTAAAAACTGCGGAGGCTACCACACTGTTTTCAAATGAAAACCACGGAGGCAAGGAAAAGTATAGAAAAAATAAATATTCAGCTTTTATTTTTAGGAATTCTTAGAAGTTATCTACCCAACCCAGTCTCAAACTAATCAAAATCAGAAAACTCTTAAAATTGAAACTGAGAAATAAAAAGGAAAACTAAGTTCTATTCCTTGGAGGAGTCACCATTTTGTTATGCAGATTAATCCCTCTTGCGGATAAGAGAAATCTCCCTAGTATTCTCTGAATAGCTAGAAAAAAAAATCCATTTGTAAATCGTTTTCCCTAAATGATTTGCAATTCAAAATTATTATAAACAAAGAAAGATGACATGCCCCTACCTTGAAATCCAACTTTCGGTGCAGTATTTTATCCAATCACTCCAAAGAGGCTTCTTTAGTAAGTAGAACCTACAATCAAAGACAGAAAAAAGAATTAAAAGAACCTGCAACATATAATAATTACGAACAACTAATCTAACTTAGTGATCAAGGAGTCTAAGTATTGAATTATTCAAATAAGCACAATAAAAACTCAATGAGAAAACGAGATCCACATGTATTATCTTGAATGAAAAGAGTAACTTTACAACCTGATGCCTTGATGTCATACAAGTTTCTCTCGGGGTCCTGAACAATCATTCCTCCTTCATTTTGACAAGCTTTCCTCTCTTTGAACCAGTATGGAGTTATGGACATAAGGGTGTGATCATTCTCATGCCAACAACAACTAGTATAGAGAGTATGCTCTCTTGAGAATTTCTTCAAAAATTACCATATACAAGGTACATTCTACCCTTGATATTGAAACATGAGCTCAATTTATAGGGAAATGGAGGTAGTTTCATTTCTATGAAGAGGGGGATGGATTCCTCTCATGAAGGGATTTGAGCTCCATAGACCAAGGGATAAGCTCCATAAGTGGAGGGATAGAGCTCCAGGAGTGGAGGGATAAAGCTCGAATTGATTGCGCCTCTAGAAGCTTCCAGTTGGGAGAATATTTGACCAACCGTGCTTCTAGAACTTACATTTTCCTTTATTTGACTTCTTACGGGGGTCCGCAGGTTTTATAAGAAGAATGTGCGGGAGCTGCCGCAGGATATAGAACAAATATCTGCGGACTCACAGGAAAGGGCTAGGAAAAGTGTGGAATTAGACTTTTAAGGGTTTTAAAGAGATTTTCTCCAATTCTAAGACTTGGTTTAGGAATATTAGGGTTTTTGACTTCTAAGGGAGCACAATATAGGTAGTGATGGACCTATATGGACAATTAGATGTCATGGTGACAAAATAACGTGTAATGCCTTGGCAGGAACTATAATCCCTATTAGAACCATATTCTAGTTAATACATATATGCATAAAGTTAAAGTAAAATAAATTTTGATACCATATAGGAAGTTTGAATGCCTCCTATATTCATCAGTTGAATTGGAACTGGAATTGGAATGCGAAACATTCACATTTCAATCACATCGTGGCAACCGAGAGTTTGCAGTAAACAACCGAAAAGGCCAAAGATAAGAAAATAGATTGCTCCTCCCTTCATCTTCTACGCTGTTCGTAGTTCTTCAAACACCATTTTTATCAGTGGCATTGGAATAATTATTATTAATAACATTGGTATTTCTTCTAATTGAAAAATAAACAAGTTTTTTTTGACAAGAACATTAAGATAAGTATATAGCCATGGATATTTTCACTGGAGTTGCGAGCAACATATCAGCTTATGCAAGATGTTATTCACAAAGAGAAAAATTGTCGGATTGTACAAGATGATTTGAAGCGTATGGAGAGACTTGTACAAAGTATTAGCACCATCTTCTAGAACCAACAGAGAGTTCCCTCGCAAACTGTGAAGGATGGGTTGAAAGAGTTGCGAAGATCCTTGACAGAAGTGAAAAGCCTACTTCATCGATCCCAGCCATGCCAACGGTGTATCGAATGTCTCATGTGCAACCCAGTGAGACTCTCCATGAAAATACGAGAATGGAAGGTAAGTTTTGATAACCTCTCTCAACGCCTTAAGGAAAAATTTTCAACAATTTTTAATGCTCACCAGATTGCCAAATTAGCATTGCAAAAGGCACTACAAAAGGCAGGTGTTGATAGAAAACATCATCACATTATGAGTTCCTCATAGAATAGTTTGGTCTTCAGGGTTAGAAGATTCCCCTAGACATAAAGCATCATTGATGGCTTGTAAGAGGATCCAACCTCTGCACTCTCTGGAACCTCCATTGGCAATCCAAGGAAACAGATAGGGCACAAATTGTGTTGTGCCAGCCACAGAAGAATTAAATATGAATGATAAATGTGTTTACAGGGCATCTACCGAGCTTTTCCACCCACTTCGAATCGTTCCTGGCAGACATGACACTACGAATTGTTAGCCCGATCCCTCGAATTGATCTTAATTTTTGGCAAGGAAAATTTTAAGGATGTATATCTATTTGAAATTTTAGAAACATTGGTGAATCTTAGTAATCTATATAATTAGAAAAATTGTAAAATGTTTGATGATATTTTTGTAAAAATATTTAAAATTTTCCTTATATTATATTAGTCTATATAAGATCTTGGATATTTTTAAGGTAAAATAATTTCATACTATAAAACTTGGGTGAATTATTTTTAGAAAAAATGGAGACTGGTGAATATTTTTTTTGGAAAAAGTATAGAAAATTAGCCCACCTGCGAATATTAGCCCCTAAAATTTTCCATGATTTTTCGACATCGCGTTCACAGAGGCTATCGGGGTAGGTGGAGGGCGAGACCTATCGTTCTCAGCCAGCTGTTGGATCAACTGCTCCAAACCAGAGACCATGAAATAATATCCATTATTTGCAGACAATATCCTGGGTTGGGTTTCTTTTTGTATGTTAATGGATTCTTTGTATTGTGACGTGAACATCTTTCTATTTGCTATGATTTGAATGGATCCATGCAATGAAGTCAGTGGTAGTGGTTAACCTGAGTGGTAGTGGTAGTTTATTAATGGTGTTATTGGGTAAGCCCTAGAGATGACCTGCAGACTAGATCTGGGTAGTTTAGTTCCGACCTTATGGGAATGTAAACCAAAATGACTGATAAAGGGACAATCTCATTTATAAGAGCATGTAGAGAGAATAATTTTATGAATGGTATGTGGATCACGTGTACGAAGTGGAGATGCAGTCTGTGAGCCTAGGTGGTGGTTTTGGAAATGTTGTTTTATTAAATTCCATGCTTTAACTATTAATATTAACATAACATAGATTCACATATATGCAGCCACCACAAGCACTAAATAAGCTTCAGAACAAGGCTGGTTACCCCATTAACCCAATATCACTCCCTTGGGAAATAAATACCATAAACGCATATAAATTTTATAGATTCCTGAAAACAACATAATCAAATGGCCCAGAGCCCATGAACAAACACAAGAGAAATGACAATTGGAGACTGTACTCTACTCACTCTCCTAGGCTAATGATTAATGAGTCCCACATTTCTCTTTTCGGTTTCCCTCTTTCTACACAATCTTGTCAAGAATAATTTTTCTATAGTACACTACATCCAAAAATTTGATCTTGGTGAAAACAAAATGTTTCAGAGAGGTAAATTTTGAGCTAGGCTTGATTTGGGAGCATACACATACATTTAATAAGAAAGGATATATAATTGATAACTTTGTGGATTGATCATCCTCATTTCCATCCGTTCGCTCCACTTTAAACGAATTTTCAAAGCTCTTCAAATGTCCTCTTTTTTTCTCATCTCGTCAATAAGGAGTAAGAGCAGAGGTTGAATCCCGTAATCCCCAACGAAGCATAACAAATAGAGGAAGGAGGAACCATGGGTAGGGAGATAATCACCTTATAGATGGGGTAATGTGGAAATGTGATCAATATGGAGTTATGGAAGAAATGAACACGACATCAACAAAGAAGGCATCCTCGAATATTTCGCTACACACAGAGGTGACTTGAAAAATGGTTTCTTTTATCAAGAAAATGATGAGCACTACATTCCATGACCTCTTTTGATGGATTTGGAGCCTCTAATTATCAATGGTATTCAAAATAGTGAATATCGAAACTTTTATAACCATGAATATATATATGTTTCATATATGGAAATAATTTGGTGAGTGGATAGCATTAGGGGAACATGTTGAAGAAGATATAATGAACATGATTGATAGAGAAGTAGATAGAAGTGACAACCTTGAAGTCTTTGTTTTGTGCCATTATATAGATGGATGAATTGGTTCATGAATGGGATCATATCTTTTGGAAGCTTTAAATGATCGATACAACAAAAGGCTAGAGTCAAGACATACAACGTTGTTCCAAACTATATGGAGACTAGTGATGTTGTTGTACAACCTCACAATTATATTTTGAATCTCAAGAGACTAACATTGAATTTTGACTGTGTTTTGGTACTTGACAACAATGTTTTAAATGGAATTGTTGTGGATTTCCTCCACTTACCAAACCCAACATTTGCACAAACAAACTCCTTGGTGTCAATAGTAATGTCCGCCATCACAACAACACTTCGCTACCGAGGATATATGAATAATTATCTAGTTGGTTTGGTTTCCTCTTTGATACCAACACCAAGATTCCCATTAATGTTAAAATTTTTAAGATAGAGGAAATGATTTCCCTCAACATAGAGAATTGACACAGAGTTGCGGAAATGAATTTAACCAAGACAACACAGTTGCAGAACTCACTTAATCCAGACCACAGTTGTGGAAAAAAAATCATGAAGGTATTCCTCTTAATAAAAAGTGGCGGAGATTAAAATCGCAACTATAGAAGAGAAAATATAATAAAATAATTTTACTCACTGTGAAACAAAGTAAAACAGCGTGTTGTTGTAAGAACAATACATGAAAATTTCCAGAACTATATGGCGACTAACCAAAATTTATATTATAACTTCAAATCATGAAATACATTCACATATGGAGGCTGTAGCTCCTTTACCATTAAAACAAGAGTTATTATGTTCACCAGGGTTGTGAAATTTACATAGTAAAATTTGTAACTTATTTTCACGCGCCCACCAAAATTTTCTCCACGTGAGAAAACTTAATACAATGGGATGGGAAAACATCATTTTATGAACATTGTAGATGAGTAATGTTTTCCCATGTGTTTCTACTCACCATCAATAAATTTCAAATTTACTTTTAATAGATTTACTCTTTTGCGGAATGGGTTATGTAGTCTACTTAGAAATTCATTTACTCCAAGTTCTTTAACCAGCTACAAACACAATCTGCAATCTGCAAAACATTCACTGAGGTATGGTTGCTTGTTAGTGTATTTAACGTGTTGGTTGAGATTAATTTTCCAACAAATAATACACATCTATCTTTGGTTTCCCATTAATGTGCCTCTGTCTTGACTCTTTCTTGAGCAGAGGATAGGCCCTAATGATATGGATATTGGCTTATTGACCACAATGAAAGAACTATGTCGATGTAATCTCACAAGGTCCTTCTTGCCGCATTGGGTTCGATGGAGTATCCTTCAATGGGATTGGTTTATCACTTGTGATGAGTTTTGAAAAGTATGTATTAGAAGACCCATATGAGCATTTATAGAGTTGGTAGTCACAACCCTATAGACTATAAGAGATTTAATTGCCTCTTACTTGAAGAAGCTCAGTTTATTATAACACGTCAAGCTGAAAAAGTTGGTTTAATTTGTCGGTGCAGTATGAGGACCGATAGTAATAATAGTCTCATCTTTCTAGAGTTTTAATATATGAAGAATATTTTTTTTCTAGCCACATAGTGAGTGGCTTATATTATTAGTGTGCATGACCACTAAAATCCATTGTATCCAAAAAATTCTTGACTACTACATCAATCTAGATACATCCTAGTTTAAATAAACTTAGTTTTCTTGAGGTAGGTTAAGTTCAACTAATTTCTAGCATTGGTATAAAAACTTGATTATTGTATCTATGGGAACAAATCAAATGCATGTAACTTGAAGAAACATAGTTTTCTTGTTATATTTTATGCTGAGAAAGTGTCTTTGTCTCAACAACCCCATATGAGTATTGGTTTCATCCATGTGATATTGGTTATTATTGTATCGAGGTTGGTAATCGGTGAGAATATATTGTCGTATCAGAACATGAATTAATGTTCAATATATTGTCTCTATCTCGTGGAAACTTTATTACCACATTTGAATTCAATCGTGGTGATTGTAACTTGAAGGGAATACACCCTCCTCTCTTCTCAAGAATGTAATGAGTTCTAACTCACTCTTGGAAACTATACTTGATGTAATAGTTGTCATAAAGGGATGAAGACAATACCTAAAATGGAGTGCAAGTGTTGTTGATCTGTGTCAGACTTGTTGACATTTTAGGGTTTTAATACTCGATAATTTCAAAATAGGATCATGCCTTATTGAAGACGGTTTCTGAAGAACCATATTCCATGTAAGGAAAAATTTACACCCCCTTCTTGATGGAAATGTTGTTCATTTCTCCAAGAGTGATCCTGAGTTCTACATATTACTGATACCAAAACTTTGTCATCACCTAAAACAATCTTATTTCTCTTCCTCAACTTCCATCATATTTGTGCAAGTATGGAAATAATTAAGAAAAATGAGTTTTAGCATAAGAATATGAGAAAGAACAAAATTTCTAGCGGGGAATTTTATTTTCACTATTAGTAACACACCACATATTGTCGTAGGTGTTATTGGCTCAGATTCTAGATTTTGAGATGAACTCTTGAAAACTTGTACCATAGACATAAAAAATAAAGGGACACCAAATACCATCGACATATGATAGAACCTCCATCATGGTGTGACTGGAGATGAAAGTGAATTGTTGAAAATGTAAGAAATACCAAAATTTCACCATGAGCTACATCTCAAATTAGTCCATCATGAAACATAACTACCATCATTGTGATATTTAGATAATTTTTAATCTAGCGAAAAATAAAATTTAGATCATGTAAAATGCCTCTCCAAACACTCATTAGAGAGTTGCCATGATGTTGGGTATTTTTTTTGTAAACATCATTATCTATCTCCCCACTCAAGTATTTTTCAGAACCTATTTTCCTCTGTCACCCTAAATCCAATATGTGCATGAAGCATGAGAAAAAATATCAGAGTTGAGAAAATAATCAACTCACGAGTTAAGGCTTGAGGGCCCCTTTTAGAAGGATGGAAAAATTCTTTAATACCACAAACTTTTTTGTTGTTGTTCCAAACACATGATAGCCAAAATATTTCCTTTTTTGTTTTTATGTGTCCAATGAAGATGAAAATTGAAAATATAAAGGGATCACTCTCTTGAAGTATACACAAAAAATTGTCTTTGCTGAAAATGCATGGATGTTAATAAATATAATACAATACATGAATACCTCCATGTTCTTTGGCTGTCCAAGAAATATCAAATTAGGAACACCACCCATCCATATTTCACCATCGGTGTCATAGATGGGATCCTCCTAGAAATATGCACACTGTCCATCCCATTGATGCTTGAAATTAGAAAAAGAGTGTCAAGATCTTCATAGTATTGGTTAGCACGATCTTCTTTACATGAGGGAGTGGGAGCACTTGACATATCTCCAACCTCCAAATTATTCAAAAAATATTCTACCTTCATATGTGAAAATGACCCCATTATTAAATCCAAATACTTGAATGGGGATTCGGTTTACAAAAACAAGCTGAAGTAAGTGCTTAAACCTCTTCATATGAGTCTTTCCCGTCCATTTCATCAAATATAATTTTCAACAGGGGTTGCATCAAGTTCATCTTGTAGTTTTTCATCAACTTCATCCACCATATCAAGTTTCTTAGGCTTTATTTCTTGTTATATAGTGGGGTCTTAAAGTGCTTCATTTTTTGAATGTGTGCAGACATACAAGTCTTGAATGTTTTCATTCCTCTTCCTATCAGGACTTGTGATATCAATGCCTTCTAGGTGCATGTAAGTCTTCAAAATATTCATCATTACAAGAAAATATCTTTTTTTGTGTCCATGTAGATTTACAATTTGTTCGAATTCCAGTACATTTTCTAGATTTATTACTCCCTACAAAATCCCCTATGTGCATTCCACATCTACTTCTACGACTAAATATAAATTATATTTTTTTCCACTTTAGGTCTCCTCTTCTAAAAACAATACTCTTCTTTATGATTGGTCCTTGCACAATAATTACACTTCATGCGCTTGTTGGTTTGAGGATTACCTCTTGAATATTGGGAATTACTCTTGAAATTTGTTTCCCAAACATTATGGATTCCTCAACCACAATATTTTTCTTCCTTCGAATGTTATATCACATCCATTATCTCTTCATCCTTCTCTCACTTTTCTTCTTCCTATAACTGCAATCCTACAACTTCCCCAAATGAAGGCACTTCCACTCTCACTGCATAAAAACTACACAAGTTGGGATTTTTGAACCCTCCATCATGAAAATAACACAGGGGTTTGCAGTTTTTGGGTCAAAATATATGTTGTTATCCACCACCATTCCAAGAGTGGAATGAGCATTACTCAATTATAGTAATTTCCATTCCCATTAAAATTCCAAGATATCAAATCTTATTTTCCTTAGCATATTTTGTTGCAAGCATTATCCATTGCACAACATAATCACCAAATTAACTTGGAACCAAGACTTCTTCAAACCAAGGTTGGAGGAAACCAATTAATTTATTCTTATCAATCTATGATTAATTCATTTCTTAATAAATACAAAACCATAAAGATCCATTGATCTATTTCTAGTCACGATTGCAATGAAATAGAAACATATTATAGGAGTGAAAAATGGTCAAAACAAGATTGTCCACTACAAAAATTTCAATTTCTTTCCAAAAATAGCCCAACTTGATCATAAATTTGGTCAAAATTGATTTTTTTCATATCACTTTCCACATATCTAGCCATATAACCCTATATCCAATTTTGTTTTTTGTGGTGGTGTGGAGGGAGCTGGACCTTTCTTATACTTGTTGTAGACCAAACATAGAGGTTTCATAATTTGGGACATTATTGGTGCATTTAAATTGTAGTATGATATAGAATGATTGAAATTATCCTGTAAGGATTTCAAGACAATGCCAACTCTAGCTAATTTTGGGCACAAACCTGGTTTTAAATGTAACACCAATTCCTGTCCTAATTTGGGCACAAACCACATCAAAATGCATCTTTTGCATACCCTACAAGAAATAGCTTCCTACATCACTCCCTAACCATCAATCCATCATTCAAATGAAATCCATTTTTTTCTTGAATATTTAGGTTGAAGACAAAGATAATGGTTATTAATTATGAAAATTCTTATCACCAGTCAAGTTACCCAAAGTAGTGAGCCTACACTAATGTAACAATTTGGAAAAACAATTATTAAATTTTTTTCCGAAAAGAAGTAATGGTCCAAGAAAAGTTGTTCTAGGATAGGTTACAAATGAATCAAGGTGTGAATCATAGCTTCTAGTAAGTTGTGAAAGAGAAGGTTGTCATCCAAGAAAATCTCTTATTTTGAAGAAACTCATCTCCAACCAACTTAGATTCCCATGGTTTCTAGAAATATGAGAGCATGCCACCACACAAAATTAACAAAAACTGTCTTCTAAAAGTGTTTCATGAAATCCCTTCAATAACCACACTTGTGTTCTCATTAATAGGATTTAACCATTGTTTCCAGCAAATAAAGCCATGTATCAAAAGAAAGTAACAAAGTCAGTCTACCTTGTTTAATTACTTTTACCAAATTGAAACAAGTGGAACACATAGGAAATGCACAAGCATCCCAAGCTCTTATGCGTCCAAGCTTTACTCCATTTCCTTGTTGCTTGTTTTACAAGAAAATTTGGTTTATAATATCCTCTAATGCTCATTTGAGGATCACATTTTCTAAATCCTCAATCACCATTTTCATTTCTATATTTTTTTTAGTTGATTTTTTTAGCTTATTTTTTTCCATTGTGCACCACTCCAATGGATTCTCCTTATAACCCAAATGATCCTCGATAAGCAAGGATCACATAACATGTAAAAATTTTCAAGCCCTCGAACATTAAATTATATTTCTAGCCATGATTGCAATGAAATAGAAACATATTATAGGAGTGAAAAATGGTGAAAAAAAGATTTTCCACTACAACACATTGAAGATCTTTCCAAAACTAGCCCAACTTGATCATAAATTTGGTCAAAAATAATTTTTTTGTATCAATTTCCACATCTCTAGCCATATAACCCTATATCCAATTATGTTTTTGTGGTCGTGGGGAGGGAGCTAAAAATTTCTTGTGCTTGTTGCAAATCAAACACAAAGGCTTCATAATTTGGGACATTATTGGTGCATTCAAAATGCAATATGATATAGAATGATTGAAATTATATAGTAAGGATTTCAAGACAACACCAAATCTAGAAAATGTTGGGCATAAGCCTAGTTTTAAAAGTAACTCCAACTCCTACCCTAATTTGGGCACAATCCACATCAAAATGCATATTTTTCATACCCTACAAGAATTACCTTCTTGGATCAATCCCTAACCATCAATCCATAATTGAAATGAAATTCATTTGTTTCTTGAATATTTAGGTTGAACAAAAAGAATATGGTTATTAACTCTGAAAATTATTATCACTAGTCAAGTTACCCAAAGTAGTGAGCATACACTAAATTAACAAACTCTAAAAACCATTGTTAATTTTTTTTTACAAAAGAACCGAGGGTCCAAGTAAATTTGTTCTAGGATAAGTTACAAATGAATCAAGGTGTGAATAATAGGTTCTAGTAAGTTGTGGAAGATAAGGTTGATATCCAATCAAATCTCTTATTTTTGAAGAAACTCATCTCCAACCAACTTAGATTTCTATGGTTCCTAGAAAGTTGAGAGGTTTCAACCATGTAACATTAACAAAAAAGGTAGTACTTCAAAAGTGTTTCATGAAATCTATTCAATAACCACACTTGAGATCTCATTACTAGGATTTAAGAACCAACCTCTCCACAACACCATTGTTTCCAACAAATGAAATGTATGTAATGAAAGAAGGTTACAAATTCAGGCTACCTTGTTTAATTATTTTTACCACAATGATTGAAATAAGTGGAACACATAGGCAATGCAAAAGTATCCCAAGCTCTTATTCCTCTAAGCTTTGTTCCATTTTCATATAAATGGCCATTTTTCACCTCGTGACCTCCCATTGGAAATGTGATTTACTAATCTTAACTCGACGAGTTGAGCTAACCCGTGGGGCCTAAAAACCAAGAGTTTTATACTCATTTACGAAAAAATTTCATCAAATAATGTTGGGGTTAATTGTCTTTATAATTAGAATATGACATTGTTCTTTGGTATGTAGCTTACCTTAAAGTCATTAAATGCAGGAGATGATGTTATGGGGATTGAAACTCTGAATCCTAGCTTTCAATTTATCCAAGAGAAGAAGATATGCATCTATTTAAAGTTGATTATTTATTTTTTCCACTTATTGTTTATATGCTTTGATATTGGAGAGGCACGATTCTGATTTGATCATTAATACCACATCAAAATAAATTTGTAATCTCTATAAACAATTTTACAAATACAACATGGGAGGAAAGAATAGTTGGTGAAAGTGGGGTGTTGTTATAGGCAATATCCAATATCTTGGGCTTTAGTCTTGTGGCAGGTTGGTTAGATGGGCCTCCTCTTATCCTTTGGGTCTCTAGGAGGTAAGGTGTTCATGAATAAGTGTTTTTCGAGCCAATTATAAATTCCAGTGGCATATGAGGTCATTTGAGCTTGAAAAAGAGTATTTCCTTGCTTGTGAGAAAACCATGATGGAAATAATTATTTTCCACGCTATGCCAAAAAAATAATCCGATTCAGACACTCCCCTACCAAGGAAAACTATTTTCTTACCTCAGGATTGATGTTTGCCACTATAGTGTACTAAAGAAGCATTATACTCTGAAAAAAATCTAAGATAAAATCAATAAATTTATGTAGGATCTCCTTTTAGTTCTATAATATTTGGTATATATTGAGATTAATTGGTGTTTCATAGACATTAGGACCTAATAAATTGTTCAACACCTATATGAAAAATACATTCACATGTCCTCAACTTGTTCAATAAACATATTGCAACACATCTTTTTTTGGATGAGTATTATACTATGGTGCATTAATTCCTCTATTGGATGGAAGAGAGGTTCCACTTGATATGATTTCACCACATGTTTGAAATTTTTCTCCAATATCAATTTCCTAGTTTAACATTTAAATGATTTTTTTGATATTTTACCCGTGTTTTTATTTAATCCATTTCTTAATAATTTTTTGCTGTGTTTTTATATAATATATATCCTTTGTAGGTGGCTATTTTATAATTTACAGTCGAGAGAGAGTAACATTTTTATGTCTATTTGAGTTGTTTTCATGTACTCTATCCTTTGTAGTTGTCTATTTTATAATTACATTCAAGATAGAGAACTGTTTTTCTCATAATTTCAGTGACAATGAATATTCGCTTTATATTTTCATATTAATACAATAATTTATATGTCCAAGTTAATATGATTTATATTTCATATTGATACAATTTTTATTTCCATATTAACACAATGTCAACCGTTGGGATTTTTGGAGAATGGATTTGATTCTTTTTCATAAGGGAACATAGCTTTGTTTTCTTAAATATTTGTTCCATATTTTCACTTTATTTTTTACATCTCATGATACGTTTCTAGGAACATGCAGATTGATAGCTATAACACAATTGGTTCACAATGGCATGCTCTATGTACCAACGTGATACACCTTTGGCTATGGAATATTTAAGATGAAACAAGTGAAAGCCGACAATCCATATGGTTCTCGAACATTTTCCTATATGTATATAAAATAAATATTAAAATATTTTGTTTAAAATAAATTTTTTATTTTTATTTTATATTTTATATTTTAAATGTCATATATTAAGTTCATGAAATATATCCTTTATGTTTAAAGTACATTTTAACATAATTATCATGACTAACACTTAACAATGTTGCTTGTGTACTTGGAAGGAATGATGGGAGTCAAAATTTTGTTCACTTGAACTTCAGTGGGATACACCTTTGGGTCTAGAATGTTTGAGATGGAACAAGTGAAAAATGACTAATAGTGGCTTATTTACATCATTTTGAAGAAGCCTACAAAGGTCAACATATTTTTTTTCACATTTATAACTTCCCTCACATTTGTTGGTTCATGAAGCTCGAGCACTTTCATAACAAAAACAGGCAAAGTCAAGTAGCAAAAAAGGTCCACTCTCTTTTTAGATGTTGATGTTAGAATGAAGTTTTATTAGAGGCACTGTTTGTTTGTTTGTTTTGGTTAGAAAAACATTTACTCTTGGTTTTATGTGACTTTAAATTTATCATATGTAGCATGTTGAGAAATGGGAAAGAATAACGTGCGACATTTATCTTGTAGAAATTGATGCTCAATGAAAGGATACAAAGTTTAACCAAGCTACAGTTCCCTTTGGTAAAGGGAGAGGAACATTTTAAAAAGCTACCTAAGAATACACCATATACAAATTTTAAACATAAGTAATATATGGATTTTAATTTTGCAAATATGTTCTTTTTTCTACCTAAGATATAACAACAAGAAAAATATTGATATTGAAGAAATTTTTTGAGGACCTCATTGAGGTCAAATTTTCTAATGTCCTAATTGATTGATACCTTCTCATATGCGAGGAAGGCTTTAAATATGAATCTATAAGTTCCTGAAACAAATTACATTCAAGTTTTATAGATACAAAAGATAAAAACATATGTCAATTCCTTTGTTTGATTTTTTCTTGAATGTACTGTTGGTAGGTTACAAGAAATGTGATTGGAGAAAGGATGGGGAGACAATGCAAATCATGTCTTGGATATGATTCCTTTGTGGTTATAGATACTTCACACACCTAAGCCATCGACTTTGGAAATGTTTCTAGTAGGGATTCTGATGGTTTTTAATGTTGTGATTCTTTCACCTCATGGTTACTTTGGGCAAGAAAATGTTTTAGGAATACCAGACAAGAAATCGATGGACAGGTAAACAATTTTTTTATAGTTGCAATTTCCATTACATGATATCCTATCTTTATTGTTTGATTATATTTTGAACTTTTTATTTTATTTTGTTTTTTATTTTAACTATGAAATTGAAAATACTTGGTATCATGTCCATTTCAACAACAACCAAAGATTGAAGATGAAATAAGTGTTACGCAATATTGATTGGAATCCTTATAGCTATTTTGTGTTAAAATATTTTCACGACCACCGGGAAAGTTTAATTTCATGTTGTTATTTGAGCACATGTTGTTTATATACTTGACCAAGTTCATGCTTTTGAAAATGAAATGTTGTTGCCAATAAAATGACAAGGATTAAATATTACACCTCATATTATTTGTTTTCACAAGTTATCTACAACTTGAATTTTTTAGCCTTTAAATTAGTTGACATAATTGTGCCTAAGGTTTCCTAGAAGGTTGAATACTAAGTTATTAAGGTGTTATTTTCTATGCTGAAATTTTATTTTCTTTTTTTTAAATAGGTCATATGGCCACATTATAGTGGCCACTATCGCCTAACTGAAGAAAACTTGTTCGCGTTTCTTGTTTGTTATATGGGGGAAAATGGCTTTGACATTGTTGATGTTGTGGTATATGTCGTATAAAATATTTATAGTCACTAGTTTTGTTTATATTCTAGTGCTCATTGTCTTTCATGTCTTACACTCTGCATTGTATCTTCTTTTGTTTTCAGAAAAGGAACTCAGTATTGATGGTAAGAAGCAAGAATTGAAGAAAGATAAGAGTAATAACACTTGAGTGACAAATGAAAGAAGAGAGTGAGAAGATAACTGGTCCAGTGATATCCTTAGAGCCAAAATCTCAGATAAGACGTACACATAGAGACTGTTGGTCAAGTTTTCAGAGTTGTGAATTCACCTACAATGCCTAGGTAATACAATGATAATGTTTTGAAGTGATGAAACATCATTTCAAGTGTAAATTGTAGTCCAACCAATATTAAGTTGAAAACTCATATTGTAATAATTTAACATTTCATATAATATAATTTATGTGGTTGGAATTATTTATAGTTGCATTTGATATTGTTTAGTATTGTAATTAACATATGAAACTTTGCATTTTCATATTAGATGAACATGCACACATTGTATGACATTTTTTAAATTTAGTTGCAAAGTCATATTAATTAATTTATGTTGATTAATAATGAACACATAAAAACAATCTAAAACTACTAAATTATTAGTTTATATTGATTAATGATGAACACAAATAAAATGAATATATGACTAAATTTGTGATTTATAATGATTATTAATAAAAGTAAATGAAATGAGTATAAACTACTAAATTAGTCTATATAATGAATATGAAACTACCAAAAAAAGATAAAATACTGTTGCAAATGATAAATTTGTGATTAAAAATGAAGACTAAATTTTGCATATATACAACTATTAGTAGCTAATTTACAGTATCTTATAACATGACTAAAATTTAGTCATATTTCTTTTGCTATTAATTGGTTTCAAACGATGACTAAAATTTGCACATATATGACTATTAGTAGCTAATTTGCAGTATCTTATAACACGACCAACATTTTGGTCATATTTGTTTGGTCATTAATTGGTTTTCTTGGGTGATCAGATAATATATATATTTTTTATATTTGGTCATTAATTGTGGCAATTAATGACTAAATAAATGACCAAATTAATTACAAAATTTACGACTAAATATACTACTAGATGATAAAATTGAGACAACCAATTAATGACTAAGCTAAAAACGACTAAAAGTTGGTCGCTTTATAAGATACTGTAAACTATGTACTATTCATCACCGATTGAAAAATGGTCATTTATATGCAAATTTTAGTCATTTTTTTAGTAATTAATTAACCATTTTGTACTAGTGGTAATTAATTAAAGTTCGCAGTATTTAACTCCTTTTGTTTCAAGTTCTGAATGAACTGTGTATTTCTGGAACATGATAAGGTTTTTGAAGTGTTTTCTTGCACCCAAATTTGTTATTATTATGTTATAATTATTGTTTCAACAATTACATTCATGCTTTTATATTTTACTCTACACGGTGGTGTACCCATTGACTGTGTTCCTATAATAGTAGGAGTAGCCGATCGTTGTAATGTATTTATATATGCTCAGTACAATACTGTTTAATCAATTCAAGAGTTCTCTAATGTCTTCATTGCTTTGTATTCCTGTAATAGTAACCCACTCTAATACAATGACAATAGATAAGTTCAATTTGATTTCATTTACATTGCTAGATTTGCTCAATTTTATTTTATTTAAAGTGTTAGATATATTCGATTTGATTTTAATTTCCCCTCCTAGTTTTTCTTTTTCTTGTTCCTCCTACCATGTCCCAAATAGTTATTTCTTAACTATACCTTTATGCAAACAACCTACAAAATTTTACCCTGTACTAACATTCCCAAAGAATGCGGTATACATAAGTGTAAAGTGAATTATAATTCCTACATGCTACATCAATTTTTATGTTGCACACTGCAAGATATCAAATAATTACATTGTGTTACTCTATATTCAACCATCACATATGATTTATCCCCATGGTTTCTTTCTCTTCCAATGTGTTCTCAAATATTCTTGCACAGAGTTTAATATAATAGTCAAAGGTCCTTTTTCATATCATCTACTCATAAGCACTTGCATATAATTTAAATAATAAAAAAATCATAAAACTCCTACCATATATACTTAATTAATAGCATATAAATTCATTTAACCAATAGTCATTCAATTCCTACCACTTGTATTTAATCATATCCCCTAAAACTTTATATAACAAAATATCTAACTGTAAACTTGTCAGAAAGACACTTGGGAATTCTTCACATTTTTCCACTCAACCTTGAATCGAGTACCTCCATTGCACCCTCGAGTTGAGATGTTATTTCCAGGATCCACACCTCTATTTATCCCTCGATATGTATTTAATAACTTTATTTAATGATTAATTCCCTTCAGCGACGTCCCTCTTTTGTGGTCCTTTTTAACCACTTTCCTAGGCTTTTCCATAAAAGACAACCTTTCTCTCTCGCGGTGCTTTATGCTTATCCAAAATTAGCATATTTCCCATGCTAAGTGCTTTGATGGATTTTATCTCCCATTCACTAATGCTTATCTAGAATCTTACCTAGAATCATTATTATGAAAGTATTATCTAAATCTCATTTACCAATGAGATTTTGTTTTATTTCTCTTGGAAAGTATCACATATTCAAGTGTTTCATTCCCAAGCACTTATGACCCCCTATGTTTATTTATTAATGAAATTATTTATTTACATATGTATATCAATGTTCTTCATGAAATTTTCCCACCATGCCTACTGAAAATTCCATCTAAAACAATACATTTCATCAACGAAGGGATATTACATTCTCCCCCCATTTTATTCACACGGTCCTTGGTGTGTATTTCCTAGTCACTTATCTCATACTCAATGTTGGATAATAATTCTTCAATTTACCTTCTCACTCCCAGGTAGACGCTTCATAAGTACTATGTTTACATTCTATTTTAGCTCGAATTAAACCTTTTTTAGATCTAGGATACAAAGGAGTTTTGCGAGCAAGTCTCCTTCAAATTCTACCTGTAACATTTGTTCCAATAAATTGTGTAAGAGATACCATGTACATATTAAAAAAACATCATGAACTTTATTATATCTAGGTAATACTAATTGATAAGATACAAGTTCAATTTTTTCCCATAGTTTAACCATAATTCCCCATTTTGAATTTCCTTGCATTTCTCGTACCAGAAAGGAAATTCACGTTTGTACCCATTCTAACACTTTCTTCCTGTAGTTCACCTGAAAATGTCACACTATCTGCTTGCATTCAACAATTTCAATAACATTAATATATCATCATGACAATGCCATAGACTCTATTTATTCATATCTATATCTAGTGACATGGGTGTGATCTATTGTGGAATTCAAAATAAGAATTTTCCACTTTTCCTTTCATACTCCTAAAATAGAAGAAATATTAATTACTGGATTACTTACATAATTTCATTTTATGTTTTGAGTTTGATACCTTTGTATTAAATATGCATCTATAATGCGTACTTCAGTGTAAGATAACTTACTACTACTAGTTTCTTTTTCAAAGTGGATCTAGTCAAGTCCATTCTGATAATTTTGTTACATATTTCCATACCCTTCCATAAATCGATGAAGGTATAAGGACATTACCGGCATAGATACTTAAGGAGTATTTGATACCCTTGATTTTCATGGTTAATGATGAAACTTATTTTCCTTATGTATAACCATGAAGCCTTTTAATTTTTCATTTATATATGCATCAACACAAAATACATTAGTAACACTGTTTTCATCTATTCCAAACATCTTCATTCTTATGCATATATATTTACATTACTAGCAATAATTAAGTTTAAGGCTTTTCTTCCATGGTTTGGCTGTACCATTTAGAAATTTTCTTCTTAAGGTTTTGCCATTTGTTTAGGATAGTCCGTTGATTTCCTATCAACCTTCCTAGTTTATCTAGTGGCATCATTAGAGTTCACACTTCATAGAAATTTTTGGTTAAAAAATCCTCCAATTTTGAAAGTTTCCAATGGATCCACAATACTGAGTTCTAATACCAAAAAAAAATTTGAGGCCCTTTTTTTCTTAAAATTGATTTAAGCATTGGTCCATTTATTCATTTCAGTATAAATATGATAATTTATGCATCATTTTTGCACCATATTCCAGTTCCTTCATATTTGTTTAGTTTCTTGAGGCACCAATATTACAATTTTTGGTAATATACTATCTTTTTTGGCGTATATAACACATATTTAGTAAATATTTCGCATATGTGTTTTTCCAGGTTACTCTAAGGTCTCTTTTAATCAACCAATTTTCATGGTGATGAATTCCGTATATGATATTCCACATATACATCTTGAAACTAAACTCGCCATAATCAATTATAAGAAAAATTTGAATCTGAAACATCTATTCATATGGCTAGCTTCTCAAGAAAATTCCAACAAAACTTCACCTCTCTCCCTAAACTACCCTAATACAAAATATTTGTTCAATGTAACTTAAGAGTCCTCTTACTACATTTTACAACACAACTGAAACTACCTACAGTTAAATAGATAATAAAATCTAGAGTTGTGTATGCTACAACAATTATTAGAAAATACAAATTAGAATTCAATTATGAGCTGAGATTCAACGCGAATGAAACCCTCCTTGATATTGAGTTATGTATCCAATGTTGGATTCCAACTGCAAGCCTTCCTTTGAAATACTATCTACCTTTATATTATATGCTAGAGAACATATGTTCCATGGTTTTACCTATTCCCGAATAGGGTGTAGATATATTTTTCCCATCCTATTTCTTTCTTTTACCCAATCTATAATTGTCTGAGTTTCCCCATAGATTTGCATCTTAGGGCCCCCTTTTCCCATTGCTAGTTTTAATAGAAACTTCCGAGAAATCAATTCAACACAGTTGTTTGTGCTCCTGCTCATACCTGCTTTGAAAAAAATGTAATGATCAAACCATGGACTATCTTTCCAAGATGAAATAGTGAAACTATTATATGACTCCCATAAGAAGACCTATCCAGTCCACATTCACTTTCATGGATGTGGTGTTATATTCCAACAACTCTTTAAGGTGACAAAAATTGAGCATTTCTATCGAATCCTTAGTGGTATCCTCCTTCTGGTGCCTTGAATGTGCACTGGCGTATGAGAGTCATTGCCTTCTGATGGCATGGACTTTAGAGTCTTGAAAAAAAAATATCATGTGAAATAAGTTATCTAAGAATCTAGAATAGACTAATGATCACACCATCTTCAACTACTAAATACCCACAAAGCCCCTCATGTCTACTTAAATCATACCTCCATCATGATCAAAATCATAATCATTTAACCTACAAGAATATGCTACAAGTCCCTATGGTAATCCGATAGAACAATCATATGATCAAAAACTTAGCTAGATCACCCATTACTTATGAGGTTCATTGTAGAAATTTATGATGTTTCACATAAAGTACAATAAAATGTACAATAGAATTTGTGATCATTGGGAACCTAATATTTAGGGATTATGGAAATGTATTATCCTCATAGGAAATAATATAATATGTCTCAAGAAAATATGAAGAGTCAGGGGGAGTCCAAGAACCCTCTTAGTGAATGAAAACACATTTCATAAACTATTGTACTCACATATATATCATAACCATGTCATGTATCACCCACTTATATGCTCAAGTCTCCATTTTCTAGTGTATTATAATAGGAGTATTAGAGAATTTATAGCCAGAATAGTAGGAGATAAAATTGTATGACTTATAATTAATGAAATATGGTGGCACAAGTTGAATAACTGAATTCCTTAGATATTCTCTCTCATGCAGTTTGGAATTAAAAAAAAATGATATCATACAATGTTAATGTGGGTGATAACTATAATAACTTTTGAGTTCATTTAGGATTGGAACTCTTTACTTAGTTGGCCAAGTCCCGTTTCCTTTTATTTTATGGTCTATGAGTTTATTACACATTTGGTATATTTTTCTCCCCTTTTATACACTAATATGTCAATTCTTATTTTTGTTAGCAACTCTATAATATAAAATTTAAATTGGAGTGTTCATGATAACTCATTTATCTATTGGATAAAATGATCATTTAGATGTCGCTCTTCAAGTTGAAATAAAACCTTAGTAAGTGAAAACACTCATTTGCAAGGATTTCTTTTAATTTAGAGACTAAAAAAAATTCCTATTAAATAAGCTTATGTTGTTCACCTTTATTATTAACAATTTTAATTTTGTTATTCTAGATTAGCGATCAAGAAGTATTATATTTGGCACAACCCTTTTATTAAATTTTAGCTCGGTTAACTTTAACAGTATTTTTCTTCTTCCACTTTCTCAATTTCTTATTCAACACTTTCTTTGCCACTTAAGTGCCGAGACTATCACATTCCTTTACATAGCACTTGCTAGTTTCTGCCAATTTTTTTTTATAGCTCATCTATCGGTTTCCCAATTGAAAATGGCATTATTGCTTGTTAAAGCACTCTCTCAGAACTATTTAGGAAGATCAAATTTTCTTGACTATTGTATGCACCTTCTCATGTGTGTGTCTGCCATTACTTAAGAAACTGAGTTATTTTCTGTTTTCATCCATCACTCATGAAAACTGTTATAGGTGGTATTTCTTACTTAGTCAAGATTTATAGGTGCGTTTTTTTCCCCTAGGATGCAACATCCAACTTTGGTGTGATGAAAAATGTCATATATAGAACTCAAGCCTTGACCCAATACGCTTGAACAAAAGGAAAACCTTTTTGTATTACTAATCAATATCTCCCTACAAGATCTTACAGGTTTGCATGTACTCGGTCTTGTTGTGTTTACTTACCATCCAATGTGTTGTTTAGAACGACATATTATTATAATAATTTCATCCTCATTGTTGTTCCAGAATCAATATAGGTCTAGTATTCTAGGATGTTCGTGGAATGTTTCCTTTGAAAGTGTTCCCTAACGCCATTACAATGCAAGTGGTAAGAATTAGTTATATTACAACAGTTCTACTGATACACAACCATTCACAATTTTATGTTAACACCCATTAGGTCCGAGAGTTAAACCTAAGACTTTAGTACCATTTGACAAAAATCTTCTTTCAGGTGATTTTTTTAATTTTTTTATATATCTATATGCATAATGTAAACACAAAGACCCCTATTGAGTATACTCCTAATTTAAATCTTCGAACGACAACGAGTAATATGTTTTTTTTTTACTTTTTTTATTTTATATGATGGAAAAGAGTAGTATGTTTACTTGATATTTCTACTTCCAAGTGAAATATATTACATTATCTTAATATACGTGTATCTATTCTATGACATGTATTTTATTTTATCACCTAAGACAATAATGGTTCTAAGCAAATGTCATTGGCGCACATTTAATATTGGCTCTTCATTTCCCTTGGTAATTTAATGTCATTACTTCAGAAACTTGGGATGGTCGTTTTATGGTTTTCTACCATCCTCTTAATTTTTATGGTTTCCTACTCTCGAAATAACGAAATTCAATTAATATCCATAATGTGTTATGTGGCCAACTCCCATACTGCGTTACAAATGACGTTTCAGCAATGAAATTCTGCCACATCGACATTAGTCACTTGGGATAGATATGATTACTCGGGTAGGATATAGAAAAGTATGATGTGATGAAATGAATCTATAGTCACTATTATGATCGAAACCCTAGGTCTGTTTTGAGTCAGGAAGCTAGGTTGCCGGTATCAATTTTCCTTACCGCAATATCCATTTGGAAACCCTCTGCTTGGCTGGGAATCCTAGGTTACTGGGATCAATTTTCCTTTCCGCAATATCCATTTGGAAACCCTCTGCCTCGCTGGATTCCCGTCCCTGGCCTCTAGAGTTTTCTGAACGCTGTAGTTAAACTAGATTGCTTTTTTGCCTTAAAAATCATGGAAATTTCAGTAAGATTTTAAGAAAATCTGGCATAGATTTTTGTAAATCTATGTTATAACTATCAAACTTTAATATTTTGGGTGCTCTGGAGGTTTTTGATAGTGCTGAATCCATTTTCACTATCAAAATCATGATTCAAACACTCTTACTGTAAGATTTCTTAAATTTTTTTGGCCTTGATTCTGGCCATTTTTGGCTGTCCGGACAATTCATCCGTCCGGTTAGACAACTCCTTTCTGAACTCATACCCACCGAGAGAGCTATACCTATTCCACTTGTTCACCATGGCACACTAAAGAAAATGGTTTTTCTGGTGGTGTAAGAATTTCATCATGCACTCGATCTTGTAAAAATTGTAAGAATTTCGTCATACACTAGTCTTTCTTGTAAAAATAGTTTTCTGAATTAATCCTCCATTTTTTCCACTTGAAAACATCAATATAGATGAAAAACAATATAATGATCCGAACCCTATCAATTTCTAATTTCAATACCTTGTAATTCAAACCAAGTAAATAGATTCAAAGTAAAAAATTTAGTTATCAATATTAATAAGTGACCTCTATAGATTTAGACTTTTATGTATGCATATATTTATCCTTTGAGGTACTGGCGAAGAACTCATTTAAGAAACAATAGAGCTTATTTTGATGTTGAATGTTTATGTCTTATTGCATATTATTCTATATAAATTTTAATTCTTGAACTCTCTTTAACATTCACAACCACCAAAAGTTTTAGTAAAATACCCAGAAGTTAATGATGTCAGCACATTCAAGTGCATGTATTTTGAAGTCATGCCTTTCAAAAGGTATGCTAGTCTCTCAACTAGATGATGGTGACGCCATCACATTCAAGTCCCAACCTTCTCCACCACAAGGTTGTAGATTTCCCTAATGTATGTCATTCTCTCCACTAGCTCCTAAAATTAGATATTGGAACTCTTTCTCTATTCTTGTATCTCCGAGTTTAGTTTGTGATGGATTTTATTTTACAATTCAAATCAAGTTTTAATGGTGGTGGAGAATGAATAGGTGGCTCCATGCATCATGCTAGGTGAATTGTTAAAAAAATGAAAACATAAACTACAAAGAAAGTATAAAAGTAGATGCATTTGCTTATCAATTCCTACTAAAATGCACTAAAATGTAATTTGTAAATATACGATTTTTAAAATTAATTTAAAATTATGATAAATAAATAAAATAAAATAAACTATACTAGTGTATCCTTGTCAATGTTTATTAAAATATTAATAGTTTAATTTGTAAAATTATATATTTTAATTAATTTATAATTATGATAAATAAAGAAAAATAAAATTAGCTTCAACCATACCTACTAAAATGCACAATATTTTAATAAATAGAAAATAGAATGGTATCACTATCCATACCTACTAACTAAAATACTCGATATTTTAATGTGTAGAAATTTAAAATTAATTTATAATTATGATAAATAAAAAAGAAAGTAGGTATTTACTACACTAAAGTTTTTAGAGTCTAATTTAGTTCAATATAACAACATTGATTACTACCCATAGAAAATTCAAATCTAAAAGTAGGAAAATTGAAAAGCAATAATAATGATTTGATTTAAAATCCTATTAAAATTAATTTCAAGCTTTTAGATAATGGTTTACTCATATGAAGTCCACTTACCACCAAGCGAGGGGAGGACTAATAATGGATCCACGGATGTTACTTTGATGTAAAAATTAATAATGGCTCGATGGATGTTACTTTAATATAAAATTTATTGGGTTGCAGTTTTTTTAATAGAGATGATGGTATCAAATGTTATTTTCTAATTAGTGGTATAATTAGTATAGATTCATTTTATTGATGAATTTAATAAAATAAATCAAATTTCCCAAAGTATAAATTTCTTTTTAACTAATAAATTTCAATAAAGATTTATGTTTATAAAAGTTTGATTTTTCTTAATACTTTTTAAATGTTGATTTATATTTATGTTATACACATTAAAAAAATTAATTTTTTTAAAAATTACATTATATATATAATTGTTATTTTTAAGTTCAAAGAAAAAATGTGGTGTGAGAAAGATCTAGCAGCTAAAAGAAAATTAAGGTATTAAAAGGAAGTCATCAACCTCATTTTAGAAGATCAAAAACATCTTTCTATTTTAACTAGCTCAAAGAAGAAAATTAATATAGCCAATATTAGAAAGAACTCTCATGATCTCTATAGTGAAAAGAAAATTAAGGTATTATAAGGAGGTCATCAAACCCATTTTAGTAGATCAAAATTATCTCTCTGTTTTAACTAGCTCAAAGAAGAAAATTAATATAGCCAAGATTAGAACGAACTCTCATGAGCTCCATAGTGAAAGAAGTCGTTGGACAGTTCCTGAAACACCATGGAAAGGATCTGCCATCTCTGTGAGAATATGAACATCGAGGATGAAAATCACTTCCTCTTAGCATGCCACGCGTACAACCACATTAGATCTCAATTTCATAATATTTGTTGCAATACTAACCTTCATAGCATTTTAAGATGTCAAAATTATAGTGAGCTCGAGAGGCTTCTCTCCAAGCTTTTTGAGCATAGGAATAAAATCTTAAATCAAATTAAATAACTCTTTTCTTTATGTCCGATGGACCAAATATTGGTCTCAGTAGACATTAACCACCACCACCATCATTATCATCATCATATAAAATTTTCATTGCAATATTTCATTTAAAACATGTATTAAAATATTTTATTTATAGATCACATTATTTATATTAAAGTGTGCTTTTATTAATAATATTTTTTTAAAATTTTTTCAATATAAATAATGTGATCTATAAATAAAATATTTGAATACATGTTTTAAAAGAAATATTGCAATGACAATTTTATATGATGATGATAATGATGGTGGTGGTGGTTAATGTCTACTGAGACCAATCTTTGGTCTATCGGACCTAATAAAAGAGTTATTTAATTTGATTTAAGATTTTCCTATGCTCAAAAAACTTGGAGAGAAGCCTCTCGAGCTCACTATAATTTTGACATCTTAAAATGCTAGGAAGGTTAGTATTGCAACAAAGATTATGAAATTGAGCTCTAATGTGGTTGTACGTGGGGCACTCTAAGAGGAAGTGATTTTCATCCTCGATGTTCATATTCTCACAAAGATGGTAGATCCTTTCCATCCATGGTGTTTTAGGAACTGTCCAACGACTTGTTTCACTGTGGAGCTCATGAGAGTTCGTTCTAATCTTGGCTATATTAATTTTCTTCTTTGAGCTAGTTAAAACAGAGAGATACTTTTGACCTTCTAAAATGGGCTTGATGACCTCATAATACCTTAATTTTCTTTTCACTATAGAGCTCATGAGAGTTCCTTCTAATCTTGGCTATATTAATTTTCTTCTTTGAGCTAGTTAAAAGAGAAAGATGTTTTTGATCTTCTAAAATGAAGTTGATGACCTCCTTATAATACCTTAATTTTCTTTTAGCTGCTATATCTTTCTCACATCATTATTTTTCTTTGAACTTAAAAATAACAATTATATATATATATATATATTAATTTAAAAAAAATATTTTTTAATATGTATAACATGAATATAAATCAGCATCCATACTAATTATACCACTAATTAGAAAATAACATTTGATACCATCATCTATATTAAAAAAAAACTACAAACCAATAAATTTTATATTAAAGTAACATCCATCGATCCATTATTAATTTTTACATCAAAGTAACATTCTTGGATCCATTATTACCATTATTAGTCCTCCCCTCGCTTGGTGGTAAGTGGACTTCATATGAGTAAACCATTATCTAAAAGTTTGAAATGAAATAAAAGAACACTTTAATATAAATAATGTGATCTATAAATGAAATAAAAGAACACTTAAAATATAAGTGTTTTTTATTTATAGATGTGAACACTTATATAAATAATAATATTTAACACTTAAGATTTATAGATCACACTATTTATATAAGTGTTTTTTTATTTCATTTATTATCTACATATTCATTTATTATTATTATTATTATTATAATTTATCAAAAGTCAAAAATAAATAATGTGATTTATAAATAAAATAATAAATACTATTTTATTTATAAATCACATTATTTATTTATTATTATAATTTATCGTTTAATAAATCATTATCTAAAAATTTGAAATGAAATAAAAAAACGCTTCAATATAAATGAAATAAAAAAACACTTAAAATATAAGTGTTCTTTATTTATAGATGTGAACACTTATATAAATAATGTGATCTATAAATCTATAAATCAATATTATAACACTTAAGATTTATAGATCACATTATTTATATAAGTGTTCTTTTATTTCATTTATTATCTACACATTCATTTATTATTATTATTATTATTTATCAAAATCACATTAATTTTATATTGAAAATAAATAAATATTACATGTCATTTAAATATTTAAATATATATAAAAATATAATATTTCTATTTTAATTATTGTTTATGGATAAAATATTTTAACATGAATTAATATAAAATGAGAGACATGTGTAAATAATAAAAATAATTCACTCATTTCAGCCAAACCAAAAAAAAAAAAATTAAATAACAAAAAGCATCCAATGTGAGTTATGAATAAAATATTTTAACATGAAATATAAAATGGCTCAGTACACATACTATGTAATCTTTATAACATTCAAAAATGCAATTTAAATAGTAAAAAATTACACATTGTTTTTTGTAGTCTAAAATAAGTTATAAATAAACAGTTAAATATCTATTAACAAAAAGCATTGAATATCTATTAACAAAAAACATCCAATATGAGTTATGAATAAAATATTTTAACATGAAATATAAATGGCTCAGTACACATGCTATGTAATCTTTTTAACATTAAAAAATGCAATTTAAATAGTAAAAAATTATACATTTTTTTTTGTACTCTAAAATAAGTTTGCAACAAAAGAAATTTGATTCTGATACGTAAATAATAAAAATAAAAACAAAAAAACAAAAATTAAATAACCATATAAATAAACAGTTAAATATCTATTAACAAAAAACATTGAATATCTATTAACAAAAAGCATCCAATATGAGTTATGAATAAAATATTTTAACATGAAATATAAATGGCTCAATACACATGCTATGTAATCTTTTTAACATTAAAAAATGCAATTTAAATAGTAAAAAATTACACATTTTTTTTGTACTCTAAAATAAGTTTTCAACAAAAGAAAATTTTGATTACTCATTCTAAAGTATTCTTTTATTATTAATATATTTTTAAATATTTTTCAATATTATTTAACTTTGTACATTATAATATTTTATTTATTATCTACACATTCAATTATTATTATTTCTCAAAAGACACATTAATTTTATATTAAAAATAAATAAATATTATTGTTTATTAATATATTTTTTTAACATGAATTAATATAAAATGAGAGACATGTTTAAATAATAAAAATAATTTCTATAATCTTTATAGCATTCAAAAATGCAATTTAAATAGTAAAAAATTAGTCATTGTTTTTTGTACTCTAAAATAAGTTTGCAACAAAAGAAATTTGATTCCTCTCGTTGAGCAAGAGAGACTCATTCTACAATCAAGTATGAGGGCATGTGTAAGTAAAGTGTTCTTTTATTAATAATATATTTTTAAATATTATTTAACTTTGTACATTATAATATTTTATTTATTATCTACACATTCATTTATTATTATTACTCAAAAGACACATTAATTTTATATTAAAAATAAATAAATATTGCACGTCATTTATGATATATATAAAAAATAATTAATATATATATATATATATATATATATATATATATATATATATATATATATATATATATATATATATATATATATATATATATATTCTATTTTAATTATTGTTTATGAATAAAATATTTTAACATGAATTAATATAAAATGGCTTAGTACACATGCTATGTAATCTTTATAACATTCAAAAATGCAATTTAAATAGTAAAAAATTACACATCGTTTTTTGCATTCTAAAATAAGTTTGCAGCAAAAGAAATTTGATTCCTTTTTTTGAGTGGGAGAGACTCATTCTACAATCGAGTATGAGGGCATGTGTAAGTATGGTATGAGGGCATGTGTAAGTATGTCACGTCCTCAAAAAATATAATTTTTTTGTTATATTTTTTTTTTGAGAGAAGGGGCTCATTGAGACAAGAGACTCATTGAGCCGAGAAGCTCATTCTACAATCCAGGAGAGAAGAGGCTCATTGAGACAAGAGACTCATTGAGCCGAGAAGCTCATTCTACAATCTAGTATGAGAATATGTGTAAGTTTCAAAAAATTAATAAAAATAATGTGTAAGTATCAAAAAAATAATAAAATAATTTGTATGTCAAGTCCTCAAAAAATAACAAAAAATAAATATTTTTTTTTTTGAGCGGAGAGGAGATGCTCATTGAGAAAAGAGACTCATCTCATTCTAAAATCTAGTAAAAATAATGTGTAAGTATCAAAAAATTAATAAAAGTAATTTTCGCTCATTTCAGCCAAACAAAAAACAAAAATTAAATAACCATATAAATAAAGAATTAAATGTCTATTAACAAAAAACATCCAATGTGAGTTATGAATAAAATATTTTAACATGAATTAATTTAAAATGGCTCAATACACGTGCTATGTAATCTTTATAATATTCAAAAATGCAATTTAAACAGTAAAAAATTTGCACTTTAAAATAAGTTTGCAACAAAATAAATTTGATCCCTCTGGTTGAGGGGAGAGGCTCATTCTACAATCAAGTATGAGGGCATCTCACTTTGATCCCTCTCTTTGAGCCAAGAGGCTCATTAAAAAACAAAAATTAAATGACCATATAAATAAACAATTAAAAATATATTAACAAAAAATATATATTGCAACATGAATAAAATATATGAATTAAATATTGCAACATGAATTAATATAAAATGGCTCAATACACATGCTATGTAATCTTTATAACATTAAAAAATGCAATTTAAAGAGTAAGAAATTACACATTGTTTTTTGCACTCTAAAATAAGTTTTGGTTCTATAATCGGGTATGAGGGTATGTGTAAGAGACAAGAGGCTCATTGAGACAAGAGACTCATTTTCCATTGAGACAAGAGATAGCTCATTTATGCCAAACAAAAAACAAAAATTAAATAACCATATAAATAAACTATTAAAAATCTATTAACAAAAACCATCCAATGCGAGTTATGAATAAAATATCTCAACATGAATTAATATAAAATGGCTTAATACACATGTTAAGTAATCTTTATAATATTAAAAAATGCAATTTAAACATTAAAAAATTACACATTATTTTTTGCACTTTAAAATAAATTTGCAAAAAAATAAATTTGATCACTCTTGGCTAGATCCGTGCTTTAGATGGATCTATGGGTTAATATAAAATTATGTTAGTGATCATGAGAATATTATGTTTTATAAACTTGAAAAAATATAATTTCTACTTGTTTTGGTCATGATTCTTTCTATGTATTTCTATGTAAAGGAGTTTGTTCCCATTCTTTAGAAGTTGTTTAGATCTAAATGTTTCCTAAATTGGAGTGTGGTTGAGATATCTCTCAACCAAGTGATTGTGTGTCCAAGATAGTCTACCTATGTAGTTTCCACAGTGCATTATATTAGATATCATTTTTGGAGATTCAACGTTAAATCATTCATCAATGACCATTTCCATGTGAGGTAGTCGTAACTAACTATAATTTTTCACCATTTTTGAATAATTCACACACTCATTGCATATGTTGACAACAAGGGTGAAGAAGTGAGATTAAAACTAGTGAAATGAATCACATATTCTCAATCATCACTTTTGGGGCACTTCTTGGGAGGTCCCAAATCAGTCTCAATCATCACTTCTTCCTGGGAGGTAATTTTCCCCACAATCAAACCCACTAAACTTGTTACCTCATTTGCAAAACCTTAACAAGTATTGTACCTCATAAACCATTCAAATAAAGCTTCTTTCACTATTTATATTTAAGCATTGAAAAATTTCCAATTATATTGTTATAAATATAATTAGTTTTTATTCTAAATATAATTAGTTTTTCAAATTAATATAAAAACTAAATTATCCTGGCCGTGTCTCCTTAGGCCGAGAGGGAAAAGGGAAAAAGGAAAGTATATGCATCTCCGTTATATTTTGTAATAGTTTGTTTTGTTTTTTAAGTAATTTGTCGACCATATGATTAATAAAGAGTGCTATGAGAAGGCTCCCATCTGTTCGAGAGAGAGAGAGCGTCAGATGATTGGTCAAACGATAGATTTTCGATCACCCACTGGGCGTCTAGGTGTAGAACTCCTTGTTCTAGTTGAGCAGAGGATTCAGGGGGCCACTATGGGGTTTTATTTTTCCTGGTTTGGATTCAGGGGATCCTGTTTTTTTCACCAGCCCAATACCCAATACCGCTGATGGTTTTTCCGGCTTGAGAAGAAATAAAAAAACGTGATATTTGGGGCAAATTTTGTTCAACTCAGCACAGCGCTATTTGCGCGGACAGTTCAAGATCGAGTTTTGTTTTGTTCGAAGCAGAAGTCGTTTGCTGTGTGTAAATTTCTGACCGCTGCGCAACTTGATGCTTTTTCTATTGGTTTTGCATCTGTTGCTGTTGCTATTACAGCGAGGGGAGACCATTTGGAAGAAGATGTTACAAGAGAGAAAAAACGAATGTCTGCGACCCAGAGCTTCCGGAGCGGCCCGTGGTAGTAATGGGGAAAACCCGCACGAATCCAGAGTGTCTCATGCACATATTGATGGCCTGCGCATAAGCGATGCAGCTCGGTAATTTGGTCATCACACGAGAAATGGTGAAAGAAGTGAGAATTCTAGCTTCGACACGGGGCGAGGCAATGAGCATGGTTGCCACATATTTTGCCAAGGCTCTTTCCCGCCGAATCTACAGGTTTCTCTAGCAAGACACCTTGCGGTTCAACCAAAACTACCCCTGGTCCGATTTTTGCAATTTCATGAAGGATTTTATGAAGTGATTGGCTCGCATGTTTATGGTAAGTTTTTTGGATTATTCAAGGTTTTTTTTTATTGAGTTTATCTGGATCAATGGGTTTTAATTTTGTAAGAATTGGCTACTCTAGATGGAAATAGAAGACAATTAGACTTAGTAATTGAAAATGCTAAAAACAATATTGTGGAGAATATGAGTAATTTTAAAAGAAGTAGAGAAATAAAGATAATGTTGCAGATAATATGAACCATTAAAAAAAAAAAGGTAAAGAAACAATAATAGAGATTAAATGATAGACAACAAAGTGAAAGTTTGTGTGACATAGCGTAAGTTTGTATAATAGACTCATGATCATGTAGTATATGTCACAAATATAGCAAGTTTATGTTGCTTTCTAGTGGTCTTAATAGACTCATGATCATAGTTTATGTTGCTTTCTAGTGGTCTTAATAGACTCATGATCATGTAGTATATGTCACGTATATAGCAAGTTTATGTTGCTTTCTAGTGGTCTGAAGTGGATAGGGATCCTTACAAGCATGGTTTAGGGCCAGCCGAGAAAACCTTAGGCATGGTTTAGGGTGATCCAAAAAAACCTTGTTTAGGGTGATCCAAAAAAATCCTGGGCATGGTTTCAGTTAAGTCTAAGTTAAGTACCGATGCATTTGGATAGATGGTTATTCCTTTATATGGATGTCAACATATTATTTTTTATCATGTATACAAAGGACATCTTAGTAGACTAGCAGTTGCAGTGGTTTGTACCCATGCAATTGGATAGATGGTTATTCCTTTATATGGATGTCAACATATTCTTTTTATCATGTGATGGAGATGGTTATTCCTTTATATGGATGTCAACATATTCTTTTTATCATGTGATGGTTGTTCACGTTGACATATTCTTTTTTATCATGTTTGTAAACACAAGGACCACAACTAGACTTTTTGAGAAAACCCATAATGACGATGATGGAGGGGCATTACAAGTACAAGTGTGCAGATAATGGTTTACTGAACCATGTATACGAAGGGTATCCTATTAGACTAGCGGTTGTAGTGGTTGGTACCGATGCATTTGGATAGATGGTTATTCCTTTATATGGATGTCAACATATTATTTTTTATCATGTATACAAAGGACATCCTAGTAGACTAGCGGTTGCAGTGGTACCCATGCAATTGGATAGATGGTTATTCCTTTATATGGATGTCAACATATTCTTTTTATCATGTGATGGCTAGACTTTTTGAGAAAACCCATAATGACGATGATGGAGGGGCATTACAAGTACAAGTGTGCAGATAATGGTTTACTGAACCATGTATACGAAGGGTATCCTATTAGACTAGCGGTTGTAGTGGTTGGTACCGATGCATTTGGATAGATGGTTATTCCTTTATATGGATGTCAACATATTATTTTTTATCATGTATACAAAGGACATCCTAGTAGACTAGCGGTTGCAGTGGTACCCATGCAATTGGATAGATGGTTATTCCTTTATATGGATGTCAACATATTCTTTTTATCATGTGATGGTTGTTCACGTTGACATATTCTTTTTTATCATGTTTGTAAACACAAGGACCACAACTAGACTTTGGAGATTGAGATCGAGACAAACATCCATTAAGGGACTTTGGAGATTGAGATCGAGACAAACATCCATTAAGCGAATTTGGAGATTGAGATCCAGACAAGCATCCATTAAGGGAGAGACTTGGAAAAATATAATTCCTAGAGCGACTTGGAAAAATATAATTCCTACTTGTATTAGTTGTGATACTTTCTATGTAAAGGATTGAGATCGAGACAAACAGCCATTAAGGGACTTTAGAGATTGAGATCGAGACAAACATCCATTAAGGGACTTTGGAGATCAAGACAAACATCCATTAAGGGACTTTGGAGATTGAGATCGAGACAAACATCCATTAAGGGAGCGACTTGGAAAAACATAATTCCTACTTGTAGTTGTGATACTTTCTATGTAAAGGAGTTTGTTCCTATTCCTTAGGAATTGTTTAAATCTAGATGTTTCCTAGATTGGTGTATGTTTGAAATATTCTCTCAACCAAATGATTGTGTGTCCAATATAGTCTACAAAATGATTGTGTGTCCAATATAGTCTATCTATATTAAGACAACATTACATGTATCTTTAAATACTTTTAATTAAAACTAACAAATATATAGATGAATTTTGTTTATATATATATATATATATATATAGAGAGAGAGAGAGAGAGAGAGAGAGAGAGAGAGAGAGGACACATCCACATCAAACATGAATAAATTCAAACTTAATTTTTGATCAAAAAGTAAAAAATAAATTACATCACTAATAACCAAAATATCACTCTTCCGCATAGCCTCAAGCTTTGTGTCCAAGGTCAATAACGTACTCCAATAGACTCAATCTATGTTGCCTAAACCAAATGATGTGTCCAAGGTCAAGAACCTCCTCCAATAGCCCTCCAATAGCTCTCAAGCTCAGTGTCCAAGGTCAAGAACATCCTCCAATAGCCTCAATCTATGTTGCCTGAACCAAATGATGTGTCCAAGGTCAAGAAACTCCTCCAATAGCCCTCCAATAGCTCTCAAGCTCTGTGTCCAAGGTGAAGAACGTCCTCCAATAGCCTCAATCTAGGTGAAGAACATCCTCCAATAGCCTCAATCTATGTTGCCTGTAATTGACTTGAGATCGAACCAAAAAATAAAAAATATATTTCATCACTAATAACCAAAATACCACTCTTCCACCAACTTCAACAATCACCAAAAAAATAAAAAAATGATGTGTCAAGAATGTCCGTCATTTCTAAATTCTCAAAACATAAAATATTTTAATTTGAAATTAAAATTCATTTTCATTCCTAAGCTCCGTACAACATGAAATGTTTTTATTTGAAATTGAAAATCATATAAATTTCAAACAATTAACTATAATGATAAAAAAACACAATTTCCAATTTCTAATCAAACTTCAATTCATTAAAAATAAATAAAAAATTTTCCTAAAAAAACAATTATGTTTTCTTAATTAATTAATGATGTATTAATTAGGGATGTTTTATTTTAACTCTCAAAACATAAGATGTCTCATTCACATTTCTAAACTAACAAAAATATAAGAGTCCTATCAATCAAAACAATTTATTTCCATTCCTAAATTGCACATTTCTAAGTTAACAAAAATAGTTAATTAGGGATGTTTCATTTTAACTCTCAAAACATAAGATGTTTCATTCACATTTCTAAACTAACAAAAATAATCAATTAGGGATGTTTCATTTTAACTCTCAAAACATAAGATGTTTCATTCACATTTCTAAATTAACAAAAATATGAGACAATTAGGGATGTTTCATTTTAACTCTCAAAACATAAGATGTTTCATTCACATTTCTAAACTAACAAAAATATGAGACAATTAGGGATGTTTCATTTTAACTCTCAAAACATAAGATGTTTCATTCACATTTCTAAACTAACAAAAATATGAGTCAATTAGGGATGCTTCATTTTAGTTCTCAAAACATAAGATGTTTCTTTCACATTTCTAAACTAACAAAAATATGAGACAATTAGAGATGTTTCATTTTAACTCTCAAAACATAAGATGTTTCATTCACATTTCTAAACTAAACTAACAAAAATAGTCAATTAGGGATGTTTCATTTTAACTCTCAAAACATAAAATGTTTCATTCACATTTCTAAATTAACAAAAATATAAGACGATTAGGGATGTTTCATTTTAACTCTCAAAACATAAGATGTTTCATTCACATTTCTAAACTAACAAAAATATGAGTCAATTAGGGATGTTTCATTTTAGCTCTCAAAACATGAGATGTTTCTTTCACATTTCTAAACTAACAAAAATATGAGACAATTAGAGATGTTTCATTTTAACTCTCAAAACATAAGATGTTTCTTTCACATTTCTAAACTAACAAAAATATGAGACAACTAGGGAAGTTTCATTGTAACTCTCAAAAATAAAATAATCCAATCAAGACATTAATTCATTTCATTTTCATTTCTAAACTTATACTTAAAACACATTAGTATAGAATCTACTTAAAACACATTAGTATAGAGTCCTATCAACTAGGAACAATTTATTTCCAAAAACAAAGACATTTAATTTATTTCATCTAGTCAATTTGACATTAATTCATTTCTATTTCTAAACTTACTTTTAAACACATTCATTTCCATTCCTAACCTCCCAAACACATAATCCCAAAAGAGATGTTTCATTCACATTTCTAAATCAGGATGATTAATATGATATACTAAATTATTAAATGATTTCATAATCAATAAAACTATTTTCGATTTTATAAAACAAGTTACGTATTATTGAGAGGAATGTAAGTGTACTGTAAGAGATCAATGAACCATCACCAACTAGTTTTGTATGAGATACTTGAGAACAGATAAGAGTGTGAAATAACAGTTAGTTAAAAAATCCTCTTTCCATTCTTCTCTATCTCCCACAAAAGATTGTCTGCATCACCATCTATGGATAACATATGAAATACTTAGTGAAGGACAACAATTAATTTCCAGGTCCAGTCTCACTTTAACTCCCATGGCTCCGAGTCTGCATGAGCATTTTTTTTTTTCATTAATATACATACAAATAATTACATATCAAAGAAGTTAGGAAGTTTTGATGGCAAATTTTGAAATATTTCTGAAATGTTATGAATCAGAATGAAATCACTTTCTAAAGATATTAGAAAGTTTTAATTCCAAATTTTGAAATATTTCTGAAAATCTAAAAAATAAAAGAATAATAAAAGTATAAGAGCAGCTCAAAATTCATACCTAAAGGGCAGATTTTATTACCAACTTCACGCGGTGCGTGCCAAGCAGTTATGCAGTGAGTATGATACCCATGTTCACACTTTCCTGTCATTTCCAATATATTAATTAAAAGCAAATTCATTTAATGTATAAAATATGTACGTGCAGTGGAAACCATTCAAATTTAGACAATGAATCGAGTTGAACATGAAATCAAGTGACATACCCCACACAGTTTCACATTCTCCCTGTTCTGGTTGCTTCCATCCGATATTTTCTCCTCTCTTGGTCATGCAAATGGCGCCTGTACGTATAAAAAAAAACATATTAATAATTGTAAATACCGTTAAGGGAATATTTCTTTTTAAGTATTATTATGCAAATAGGTATTTTTTCATTATGTATGTATAATTATCTCAGAGCAATACATAATTATCTCAAAGCTATTGCTCCAACTAGAAGTTTTTGATATATTTGGTTTGTGGGTTGTTGTAAATAATTAAAAAAAATTACTAATTTTCTGTTTTTTTTTTTTTTTTTTTATATATTTAAAAAAAATCTAGTTTTTCTGTAACTTATAAACTATTATATATATTTAAAAATATATATAATGACTTATTGCATCATTTATCTATGACTCATTCCATCATGTAATGTTTACAGAAATTGAAACTATTGAAATAAAATGAAATTCTCTAATAATTAAAAAAAAAATCATATAAACATATATATTATATTGATAATACAATATTAATAAATCATAATATTGAACCATAATATTATAACAAAAACATATTTATAGATGACTGCGTACAGAAACTCGTGAGGTGGAATTTACATATCGCACAATACCCCACATCCGGTTCTGCAACATAAAAGAATAATGTTAAGCTTCAATATCTTGCTCGTTTATAATATTTTCTTCAGTGAAAATTTGACGAGATGAGAAAGAGTTATGATTTCAGAGTACCCCATTGCCAGAAGGCAAAGGCATTCCATTCAGTGAGTGTGACACGTCTGCGCCTGCTTATTCCGAGGGCATCAGTACTCCTACGG
This sequence comes from Pinus albicaulis, assembly GCA_034641835.2. NCBI lineage: Eukaryota > Viridiplantae > Streptophyta > Pinopsida > Pinales > Pinaceae > Pinus > Pinus albicaulis. Next base: position 10,392 of record JAXQQM020076374.1, on the reverse strand, counting down.
CCTTGAGAATGCTCTACCGCTGATGCCATTTCTCAATATAGTTTGCTTTGCAGATTCCACAAACGTTGCAACGATTCCAGAACTTTGTTTGGTATGTATCGTACTAAATTTTCTTCATCCCCCTGCTTTTATTTGTTCTTGCCCTGAAAGGGACAAGACCGTTATCGATTCAGTTTCTGCTTTGCAACTGCTTTTTAATGTCCTCGTTCAGTTTTTCCCATGCAAATGCATTTTCTCTCTCCATGTGTTCTCGTTGCTCTAGAGAGAACGGGGCAATACCGTTATCAATTTAGTTTCTCCCCTCGCAACTCGTTTCTATGTCATCGCTTGGGTGGTTAGGTTCTCTCTAGCAACTACATTGTACACATATTAATATTTATGTTATGTGTTTTTTTATAATATTTAGGTTATGAGCTTTGTATATGGTTTGGGTTTTTTCATTTTGAGGTCACGGGACATTAAATTGGTGTAAGAGACCTCGTATTTATGAGACAAGAGACTCATCTTCGCACAATGATTTGACTACTAAGTCTACGAAGGCATACATACTCTAACCTCTCTCATTTTGAAGTTGCGACCTTTTAGAAGGAAACACATGCTCTTAACTATTAGGCCCACTCAAGGTGTATAAATTAAATGACTAGTAAATGCTATAGATATTAATCTACCATAAACACTAAAATATTTATCTCAAAATATATCCAACATTAATTATATTAAAAAAGAATACTTCAATACAAAGAGTAAAGGGAGCTCTACTTGAATGGTTCATAAGGCACAATACTTGCTAAGGTTTTGCAAATGGAGTAGCAAGATAAGTGGGCTTGATTATGGAGAAAAATCCACAGTTAAGCGCGCTTGAGCCAGAGGCGATATGAAATTGGTGACCTCCCGAGAAGTTCTAGTTACCGGGTGCAAGCCTCAGAAGTGATGATTGACGCTATGTGATTCATTTCACTAGTTTCAATATCACTTCTTCACCCGCGTGAGCATCACCCGATGCAATGAGTGCTAAGTGAACTATTCAAAAATCATGAGAAATTAGACTACCTCTCATGGAAATGGTCACTTACTTAAAACAATTGAATCCCAAAATATGATATCTAATATTATAAAAAGAATTAATACATGAGTTAAACCATATTTGTAGCTATTGAGATTTATACCCATTTTATCATAGAAATTCTTGATCTGTAAATAACTTTTATTACAATATATCATGACTTATGAATACCACATACCCAATATGACACATGTTGATATGGTATTTTCTTTAATTAATTAATTTGAGATAAATTTCTTAAAGGAGAATAATTAACTTGGAGATAAATCTTAACTCTTAATTTGTGTATACTAATATGAATATCTAACATATTTCATGGACATTAAATCTACATAATCCACCTAATAATTAAATTAAAATTTCAGAAAGCCTATTCTCATCTCTATCAAAATAATGATATAATTTTATAAACATATATTAGTTAAAGTTAAATATTTCATATAATTTAAATGGAATGAATGCAACTATATATAGAGTTGAAATTTATGATTAAGTATTTTGTTGAATGTATGTTTTTTTTAATAATAATTTTTTTTTTTTTATAATAATAATTTAGTTATTTTTTATGTCTTTGTTAATATTGGCAATAGAATATGTATTATGAAAAAGTGTTTTATATTTATTAATTTTTATGAATATAAGATTGTTTTAGTTAACTAAATATATTTATGTTTGAAGGCGTTATTATTTGAAAACAACTTTCCTAACTGCCTTTCTGTCTAATATGTACCATCAAATCCTATGTTAGATGATTATACTATGCACAACCATTGATTAACACTAACAGGTGGCAAAAATTTCAAAATAGTTGCAAGGTAGTTGCTCTGTCATTCCAAATTACCTATCCATCAGCGTTACGTATCTATCAGCATGTCATTGCCCGCTTGTGTTAGTGGTAAAACCAACTGTAGGAGACCCTTTGTATTGTAGTCAGTTTGAAAATAGTTCTTTCTACATGGCTTGCCTTACCATTCGGCCCCAGGTTACAGTAAATATTGTTATTTATTTTGTAATTTAAATTATTTTCAATGATGTGCAGGAAAATGTTCAACGCTTAAAATATATGGGAATGGACGTTTATCATTTTTCTATTTCCTGGTCGCGAATCTTTCCTAGTAAGCAGAAGAAATGCCCTTTTTTTTCTATTTTCCGCCTTCATCTCCTTTAGTAACTCTGTAATTATTTTTAGTAATTGTTTCTACAGTGGGCTCTCCAAGACATGGAGGAGTGAATGAAGAAGGGATCGCTTATTACAATAATCTCATAAACGAGCTTCTCAATAACGGTATCAGAGAAATCATTCACAAGCCCTCTATGATCTATAGAACTTGTGGACTGGAATTCAAAGTTGATAAGTTCAAATGTTGGATTTTTAGTGTGTTGGTTTCATCAATTTAGCTACCGTTTCAACTATGCTGCTCTTTCTTCCAAAATGTTTATATATATATATATATATATATATATATATATATATATATATATATATATATATATATATATATATATATATTATTTCAGTTTCAATGGATGAGTTAGTGGATCCAATCATTTGCCATGAATATGTGGGAAAATATGTTGTCCACAGATATATAGCATTTTTTTTCTTCTGAAAAAAAAAAATGTTTTCCATAGAAAATTTATAAATCTACCAATCATATATATCTCACTATTTATAAAACCTGTGTATGGCCTTTGCATTGCAGATATAGAGCCCTTCATTACACTCTTTCATTGGGACTTACCACAGGTTCTGGAAGACGAGTATATGGGGTTCCTTAGCGAAAATATCATGTAAGTTTCACTCATCCTGTCATAAATATTTGTTTGACTCTTTCAAAACATGGAAATACATATTTAAGAATTTTCTCTTTCTTTCTCTCTTTCTTTCAGGGAGGATTTCGGCTTGTTTGCAGAAGAATGTTTTTGAGCTTCTGGGGACCATGTGAAGTATTGGGTAACTATAAATGAACATCTTTACTTCTCATATTTTGGCTACGATATTGGTCTTGAAGCTCCCTGTCAATGTTCCCATGGATTTGGACACTGCACAACGGGTAATTCTGCAACAGAGCCTTATATTGTAGCCCACAATATGCTTATTGCACATAGTGCTGCTGTAAAAATATATAAGGCTAAGTACCAAGTATTCATGACAATAAGTGCCTTGATTTGATATGCTTCTGTGTTGAAGCTGAAGAATCTATTGTAAAATTGAAAATAAAATGCAGGGAAAACAGAAAGGTGTACTTGTAGTGCGCTGCATGGTGCCATTCTCTGAGTCATTTTATAATGAAAATGAATATAAAATAACTAGCAATTGCACCATATGTTGCAAAAGAAACGCTGTAAAGCAATAATATAGGAAATAGTAGTATAAAATAAAAAATCTTAAAATTTCAACCAATCCTAATGAAGAGTTTCAAATTACCCCTATTACCATTAATATTAAATTTAAAAATTGAAATATATATATATATATATATGATCAAATATTATATAACTATGGGAGAAAGTTATAACATAAAACTACTAAAAAAATAGAAATGGTTTACAAATCAAACTCTTCCAAAAAATTATTTTAATCTAATTATGATAAGGTAAAAAAAGCCTCTTGACCATAGAAAATTTTATCATATAAAATAACCATAGGATCACATCCTTAACCTTCCATAGCAAATTTTATCATATAACTTAACCATAATTTTAAAATTAGATTATTATGGAGATGGTTAAAATTTAGAAAATTACATAGTCTCTTTTAAGAAATTGTATTAAACCAAAAAATTATTTTAATCGAATTATGATAAGGTGAAAAAAACATAATGATGCTAGGTATCCATGCTGTGACCCATCGCCATCCATTGCAATGAATTTGTTGGCATCTTAACACACGTGTTTATTAGAAGGTGAATAAATGTAATTTTCTCTTTAATCACAAGTTAAATCCAAATTACTGAATAAGTGAATAAATGTAGTTTTATTGCTAATTCCAAATTTTAGAAAGGAAGGCCACAACATATGCGATATTGTAGATAGGTAAGACCGTTAAATTTTATAAAGTCGTGCAAGCTTGTTAAACCCTATACTTCGATGATGATGAAACCTGCGACACCCTGTAAGAAAATGATGTGCGCATCATTGCATCTTTTTCCATTCAAAATCAAAATCATAAAGCCTTGTTATGATTTGTTTGACTCGAGGATCTGGACATGCACCATTTTTATTCAAATTTTTCTTATCCGAACCCTATGGAGAGTCGAGACATGGAGGAGTTACAGTCTCAACTACCTACAAGGTGGCTGGAACTCGATAATCCAGGCAAGCTCCAAGCGCTGGACAAATCTGGGTTGAAGACTTACATTGTAAAAGTTGAGTCCATCGGGCCATTCCTGGGTCGAATTGGGCACCTGGTTGAGGAGTTTTCGGAGAATATCAAATTTGGGCGTTCTACAGTGTTGTGTTACAGGATATTAGTGATGCAAGAAGACATTTTCAGGGCAACGGGACTGCCCAACAAAGGTCGCACAATGGGTTATTGGTTTGGAAACAGGGAGTCCATAGTCAAGCGAATTGGAAAGGAGGCTTGGAACGCAGAGCATGCGATGAGATTGAAACAATTGTGTGGAGTTGAGACAAATTTGAAGCATGACTTCCCTGTGGATATGATCAAGGACGACACTACAAGGTATGTGGCTTCGTTGGTTATGGAGCATCTCTCGGGATGGTCTACTGTTTCTGATTGCAGCTATAAATTTCTTGATGCCATTGAACAAGGCATGAAGAGAGAGGTCACTAACTGGAAAATAAGCTCCAGGAAGTGGAAGATGTCTCGGAAAAATCACATGAAGAAAAGATAAAATTGGAAAAGAAGCTCCGGGAAGTGGAAGATGCCTGGGAAAAAACACATGGAGAAAAGATAAAAGCAGAGAATAAAAATACCAACTTATCAAAGGCATTTGTAGAAAGGGACAGGATTTTGAAACAGATGGAACTTGAGAAGAACTAGGAATTGAAAAAGAGAGAGAACACTATTTTTTCTTTGCAGAGCACTATGCAATCTCTACAGAGAAGCTTTGCCCAGAAACAGGAGGAGTTTCAAATATTAGTCCAAAGGGAAGTTGAGAAAGTAACAGCTCAAATTCGTTCCATTTTGACAGATATTCTTTGACTCAAACAAGAAGAGGATCCTATGATTGGAGCACAATAGCTGATTACAGAGTCGAGGCAACAATGTAAGGTAAAAAAAAAGCAATAACAAGGGAACAAGTTCTCATATGAGTGCAGATAAGAGCACAAGTGATGGAAGTCACCTACTTCTTACAAGTGATACTGAGGCTCTGGATTGTTCTATTTGTATTGAAGAATGGACAACTGCAGGGGATCACCGTAGAATAACCTTCAAATGCTTGTGAACACCATCATCGGATTCCCCCTTAACTAAACCTGTTAGAATTAGAGCAACATAGTTTCCAGGATTGGAAGCCATGACCTTATTGGCACTAACTGCCCAATAAATATTGTCAATCTTACCCCCTGGGTGTTCAACAAAAACACTTGCAGAATTTGAGGCCTGCTAGTTCCCCATAGTACAGTACTTGAAACGAAGAGAAAACTCAGATTCCCCCTTAACTGAACTTGTTAGAATCAGAGCAACATAGTTTCCAGGATTAGAAACCATGACCTTATTGGCACTAACTTCCCAATAAATCTTCTCAATCTTACACCTGGGTGTTCAACAAAAATACTTGCAGAATTTGAGGCCTGACAGTTCCCCATAGTACAGTACTTGAAACGAAGAGAAAACTCCTAAAACTATATATTTTTTCAGTTTTTACAACCAAGAAAATTCTATTATAACTTCACTATTCAATATTGTGGTTAGAATGGTTAGAAATTTTCAGGAAGTAAGAATTCAAATATAGCTTCACTACTCCAATTAAGAAATGACATTATTCTGACGAGGATTTCCACCAATTGCAACCAAGTAACACTATTCTAGTCAAGCTTTTTCCTGTGTTTAATATTCTGACCAGGATTTCCTAGACCAAATTTACCAAAAAGAAAAAAAGTATCTAAAGTTAATGACAGGAACAAAACTTGTTCGAGTAAATATAACTATGACAATAGTCTCATTGCCAAAAACTAATTATAATCACCTGCAACAAGTCTGTAGCTGCATCAACATTATCTAAAACTAATTATCATCCCCTGCAACAAGACTGCACCTGCTGCAGCAACATTAGCTAAAACTAATTATCATTTCCTCCAACAAGACTGTACATGCAACAACATTAGCTATAGCGACTGGTTGAATTAGGGATTGGGAAACCTTGCGATATATATAGCGGATAGACTTATATATAAATCCAGAAAACTACCATCCATGGAACAATAATATCCACCTAAAAATTATAAGCATGGTCAAAAACAAAAATAGAACCGATGAAGACCGAAAAAATAATTGCAAACTGAGATAATAAAATTATTAAATTTGCCCGACTTCTCTGGCTGCCAAAAAGGTTACACTATAATTCATGTCAAGATCCATTCATCAAACAATTTTTTCTTTCCAAGGACTATTAGTTCAGCCGTACAAGAAACAATCAACCATGTTCCCTACTTCATTAATTGTGGACAGATCCATGAGAACCTTCACCTTCTTTAACCTTTTGCCACCAAAAAATCCAGTGAGATTATTTCAACCCGAAACACCTCCTTGAGCTGGACTTCCAACAGATTCAGCAAAGAGGTGGAAGGCTACCAAATTTACCAAAAAGAAAAAATGTATCTAAAGTTAATGACAGGAACAAAACTTGTACGAGTAAATATAACTATGACAATAGTATCATTGCCAAAAACTAATTATCATCACCTGCAACAATTCTGTAGCTGCATCAACATTATCTAAAACTAGTTATCATCCCCTGCAACAAGACTGCACCTGCTACAGCAACATTAGCTAAAACTAATTATCATTTCCTCCAACAAGACTGTACATGCAGCAACATTAGCTATAGCGACTGGTTGAATTAGGGATTGGGAAACCCTGCGATATATATAGCGGATAGAATTATATATAAATCCAGAAAACTACCATCCATGGAACAATACTATCCACCTAAAAATTATAAGCATGGTCAAAAACAAAAATAGAACCGATGAAGAATGAAAAAATAATTTCAAACTGAGATAATAGAATTATTAAATTTGCCTGACTGCTCTGGCTGCCAAAAAGGTTACACTATAATTCATGTCAAGATCCATTCATCAAACAATTTTTTCTTTCCAAGGACTATTAGTTCAGCCGTACAAGATACAATCAACCATGTTCCCTACTTCATTAATTGTGGACAGATCCATGAGAACCTTCACCTTCTTTAAACCTTTTGCCACCAAAAAATCCAGTGATATTATTTCAACCCGAAACACCTCCTTGAGCTGGACTTCCAATAGATTCGGCAAAGAGGTGGAAGGCTACCAAATTTACCAAAAAGAAAAAATGTATCTAAAGTTAATGACAGGAACAAAACTTGTACGAGTAAATATAACTATGACAATAGTCTCATTGCCAAAAACTAATTATCATCACCTGCAACAAGTCTGTAGCTACATCAACATTATCTAAAACTGTTGGGAATATAAAATGGAAACTGCGAGCCATTAGAGAGTCATTTGTTACTTTTGCATTAATTCTGACTTTGAAATGTTGAGAGTCAGCACTCTAAACATAAATCCTTGCTTGTACGAGTCAAAGAGAAGCTTTCATAAGTAGGTAATTACCTTTCAGAAGAGAATATCTACTGCATATTCTTCTGACAATCTGAAAGCTCAAGGGCACGCCCAGAAGAGGAACAAGCCACTGGAATAGTTTAATTTGCAACTACAACCACTGAGATTCTGCTATCAGTTCGCTCAAAGAAATGACTGGGAGTGGGAGAAGTCACTGGAAGTGTAGAAGTTGCAAGGACAGGGATTATGCTATGACTGGTGTTAGCACTGACACTGCTTTTATGTCCTTCAAAAGATTTAGGGGCTAGTGGTCTTTCAATAGGAAAAACTCCCTGAAGCATCTGAACAACTTTTCCCATTGAAGGACATCTGGAAGACTGCTCTTGAATACACAAAAAACTAACTTGAATGGCCCTCTGCACTTGATCCATATTCAAACGCTCACCAAGCTTCTCATCCACAATGCTTGAAATGTTTCCCCTTTCAAATTGCTCAAACGCCCATGTCCAGAAGTTCCTTCTTCCAGAGGCTACAGTCATATCCAAGTTTCTTCTTCCACCAATGAGCTCCAGCAAAACCATTCCGTAACTGAAAACATCTGATTTGGAAGTGATTGCAGGCCACTCTGGAGCCAAATATCCTCCGGCCCCCATAATACTACTCAAAGCACGATATCAATGTTCTCTATCATTTATGAGCTTGGAAATCCCAAAATCAGAGACCTTGGCCTGGAAATTATCATCTAACAGTATGTTCTCAGGTTTAATATCACAATGGATGATACAATCTCTACACTCTTCATGCAGATAGGTGATTCCTCTTGCAGTTCCAAGGGCTATGCTGAAGCGGGTGTCGCAATCGAGATTCCTTGACAAATCATCAGCTGAAGCGAAGAGAAAATTATCTAGAGAATTATTTTTCATGAACTCGTAAACCAACAATCTATGGCTTCTTTCTGAACAAAAGCCAATTAGCTTAGCCAAGTTAATGTGGTGTGTGCTTCCAATGGTGGCAACCTCCATGCGAAATTCTTTCTCGCCTTGCTCAATTGCTTCGAGTTTTTTCACTGCAACTATAGTCTTGTTTGGAAATATCCCCTTGTAGACTGTTCCGAACCCACCAGAACCCACCCTATCTTTGAAATCCTTTGTTGCTTGTTGGAGCTCCTTATAAGAGAACTGAATTGGAGCTCCAGAGGCATATTCCAGAAGAGTGTATTGTGTAGATGAACTCCTAAACCTAGGATTATTTCTCCAACAAGCCCACCAAAGGCCTGTTTCAAAAACAATCAAGACAATTGCAGAACTTGTAACTACTAAAATTATTCCAACCACAAATGGTTTTGCATAAGTCACAGTCTCGTTTATTGTTGAAGGAGATGACGGAGGCAGAGGTCGACCTAGTCCACAAACTTTTACATAAGAAGCACTTCGAATAGCCGGTGTACGATAAGCACTAGTAAAATTAGAGGTCTTAAGTAGGCAGGTACCAGAACCATCTCTTGAAATTGTTGATACGGAGCAGGTGGGATTGTTAAGGCAATTTTGCCTGCAGTCAGTTGTACCCAAGAAAAATGTATCCGAACTAGACTCTGGAGAGTAAGACAAGAATTCTGTTTGGATCACTCCCACCATGCTCTGGTTGCCAGGACATGAAGTAATTAGCTCTTTCCTTCTGCACCCTTTCCTTGAATCCATAGGATCCACTGCCGTAAAATCTAGAGATGGGCATATGAAATATGGCGCAATGGCATTGTAAACACAAACTCCAAAGTTCCCACACCATCCATATACTCTGCATTGGTCTTGCACGGCACTCCATCCAACCTGGCATGACTTCGTGGCCTCATTCCACTCATATGGCCGTAAATTCCCATCTGAATCCAACCTGATTATTCTCAGTGTGACTGAAATTTCTGTGTAATCGCTGCTACGAGCAAACCAGAGCGGGAAACCTGAACATTTTTTTTTTTGGGCCAGCGGGGTTAGTTGTAAATGTAATAACATATGAAAAATTAAGTACCAGTTTCACCCTGGGCTATAATCCTATTCACATCCTGCAGGCTGCATCTATTTTGGAATTAATGGCCAATGGAAAGCATATATGGGCAAGGAATAAATTATGAAGTATCTACAAGCAAGATTGAATGCGAAAAGAGTTATGGTTATAAGGTAAAGCTTGTGTTCCATACTGCAGAGGTGGCTAAGGTCGAAATCCCAAGTGACATTTATGTTTCATATCCGAAAAATGTTCAAATCGTCAAGGACATACCCTGTAATTGGGTTTTTTCAACCTTTCTTTACATTTTTTTAAAAGAAAAAAAAAATACAAACAAAAAAACTTACCAGTGGAATTGGAGAGCGAGAATATCCCCTGAGCACTGAGCGATACTCTGAGTACGTGAGAAGGCTGCGAGGAGGAGCTAACGTTCTAGTACGTGATGTTGCTCCGCCATTTGAGAATGAGATTTCTGGATGAACTGAAAGAGAAAGAGTAAGGATACAGAATGCGTTTCAAAGGGCTCACAGAAGCGATTAGAAACCATGACTGGATTTTTCCATGAGAAAAAATGAGCTCGATATTTGTGACCAGAAACCCTC
>JAXQQM020069733.1:0-11022 GCA_034641835.2 Pinus albicaulis | reverse complement strand
CTGTTACACCATTTTTTGGTCATCTAACCTATTATCATTAGATGGACCCAAGTACACCATGTAAGACCAATTTTACCCTAAGTAAAATTGCCTTCACTATGTTAAATAACTTAATAAACCACATTTATTAGGTTGTTTATGGTCCAAACAGGAAACCCCAAAAGGAAATATTAAACAAACATATATTTGTTTGATTTTCCTCATGGAATAATTAATTAAACCATAATTTAATTATTATTCCCAGTCATGTTTAACCCAAAATCAAAGAAATTAATTAGATAAACCTTTATTTATCTTATTATTTCTAGGAATAATCATTTAAACCTTATTCCTTGTTAAATATGACCAAATCACCCACAAATAATTAAATAAATCATTATTTATTTGATTATCTTCTAACCGCTTCCTTAAAAAGATAAATAAATCATTTATTTATTTATTTTTGACAAATCAAGGGATTTGACCCAAGTCAAATACATTTTCCCTCCAACAAATATAATAAAATATTCCATAAAAAGTGGATTTAGATCTGGTTAACCCATGCACCAAGATCTAGAATGACCCAATATTATGTTATAAATAGGAGGGTTTTTCCTACCATTCTTCACCTTTTGTTGCCTATTAGATCACTTTGGATCTATACACTTGGTCACATTTTTCCATCATTTGCTGTGTGAGCTCCCATTGAGCTCTATTCTTTGCATTGGGTTTTCTACACCAACAAGAGAGAGAAATCTTAGATCTGAAGTGCTGAGGACTTCCAAGAACCCATCCCACTGAGGAGAATTGGATACGCCTTCTTGTTTTCCTCCCAGGTGCCCAATTAATACAAAAATTCTTTCAAAACTTGTTCTTGTCTTGTCTATTGGTATATGGAGCAAACCCTTGTTTTTACTGCTTAATGTCTTTCCATGCATAGATCTGGTTTTTTGCAGCTCTTTTCTTGTTCAACTAACCGCAGATCTGAAGATATTGGCAGCCACTTTTGTTGTTAAGGCTATTAGTTATGCGTAGCTAAAGTGGTTCTTTTTCGTACACTTCGACAAAGGATTCATACTAACAAATGGCGACTCCACTGGGGATTTAAATTACGACCGTTGTCGTTTTTCATATTCATGCATATCCAGCTACTTCAGACCCTAGGGTTTTCTTTTCAGCTATTTATTTTTCCTATTTTTATGTTGTTTTTCTCACATAAAACCCTAAAACATTAAAATTTTTAACTTCTGCGTGTTTCTGGCCCTATTGCGCAGGTGACCGACATCAGCCGCAACTGAGACGGCAACTTTTCTGAAAATCTGTCGCCGAGACAGCCGGAGCGGGGGGTCGCACTTTTCAGCCCAAAAACTGCGACCTAGACCTCCAGGTCGCACTTTTCTGCCCATTTTCTGCGACCTGCACTGAAAACAGGTCAGAACCTGCGACCTGCCAATTTTTCAGTGGTTTTTCTGCAATTTTTCTGGGTTTTGTTGAAGCTTCTGTCAGGGTTTTCCAGCCTCTGTCTCAGCTCGCTTTGACCTAGTTCTGATATGTTTTTACTCATCTAAGTGGGAACCTAGCCCCCTAGGGCTTTAGTACCCTCCACTTTTTGTGGAAGAGTTTTAGTTGTTTCAGCCGTCTGTTTTTCAGAGTTTCAGCCTTCCCTTTTTCAGATCTGAAACCTCCTCCTCAGATCCCTTTAAATCAGCCTCTCTTCCTTTCAAAACACCTCTTGTTGTTTTGTTTGGACCTCTCTTTCGGACCTCCTCCCTCTCCTTTCCGGTTTTTGCTGATTTCCTCCCTTTTTCCAGCCACCTTGCCTCTGTCTCTTGGCTGTGATCTGCACCTCTTTTCAGCAGCTTTTATCCTATAGATCCCTGTCCCTTTTGACCTTAGATCTATTGGCCTCTTTTCCGTGTGTTTTTCCTAGATTTTTCCCTTTTTTCGATTAGTTTTGAGAGACCCACCTTCTTGGGTTAGCTAGATGCACAAGTAGCTGTTAATTTTCTGTTATTTCAGCATTATATACTGTTCTCTACAGATTTATTTTCAGTTACGCAGCACACTTTTTTTCTTGCTCTCAAAACAGAAAGGGTTTAAAAATTAAAATTAACGCACGCCACACACTGACCCTAAGTGAAGAAGCGCCTGGTTAACACCGCCTGGCAAAGACTCTAAAATCAATTGTCACTGCACCTTTTCTGCCCTTGACCTCACTTGATTCTGTCCCTTTCTGCCCTTCTCGGTTTCCTTCTTCCCGTCATTATTGCGCCCCCAAGGCGCGTTTCCCGAAGACTTCTTGGCCCTCACCCTCAGTTTCCGGTCGATCGACCTGCTCCGCCCCACCGTCGTCGAGCCAGTCCTCCTCCGAGTCCGCACTTCGACTCCTTTCCTGATTCATCGGGTTCTCCTTCTCCTCCTGGTTCTCCCTCTGTCACCTTCACTATGTCTGGTCCAGGGCCTAACGCTAGTGGTGCTCCAGGCCCTAATGCCGGACCTACTACTAGCGGAACCGCCACAGGAACTACCTCGGCCATACCCTTGCTGCCGTACATTGCAGGCCTCAGCCTCCCCGATTTCAATCAGTTGATCAACGACCCTATCCGCCACGATGTTGGTTGGCCTGCTATGCCAACCAAGCTCCCCTCCGACATCCCTAAGTTCGAAGGCCTTCCTGGAGAAGATCCAACCAATCATGTCCGATCTTTCCACATGTGGTGTTCCTCCAATTCCATTACCGATGACTCCATTCGTCTTCGTTTGTTCCAACGCACGCTTACCGGCGAAGCTTCTAAATGGTATGTCGACCAAGCCACCTCTTCCCATACCACCTTTGCGACCATTGCCCAAGCCTTTCTATCTTACTTCCAGCTCCCTCTTCAATACAATACCGGTACGGAGCTCTTGACTTCCTTTAAGCAAACATCTTCGACCCGCCTTTCTACCCATGTTCAAGAATGGCGACGAAGACGCAGCTTATGTCGAGCTCCCCCCTTCGAAGATCGGATCTATATGGACTGGTTCCTTCGCTCTCTCTTAGCCCCCATTGGCAAAGATGTCGCCTCCCATTTCCCTCAAACCGAAGAAGCCGCCCTCCAAATAGCCTTGAAATATGACTTGATCTATGCTCAGTCTGGTTATGTTTATACCGTCCTCCCTGACCTCCCCAGGCCCGGTGGCGCTAACGCCCCGGGGGCATCTCATTCCGCCGACGGTATCGTTGGAGCCCTTTCTCATCCGTATGCTCAACCTCCTATGGGCTATGGTCTCCCTCAGGGAGGGGCCAGCACCTCTAGCACTTTTCCCCCTCCCGGTAGCATGTATCCAAGATACGGCATGCCTCCTCCTTTTGCCCAACCTCCTGCTTACCTCAATGTTGCCCAACCTAACCATTACCTTTATCCGCAGCCTGGTGTGCCAGCTCCTCCAGCATATGCGCTTCCATCTCCCTTGCCTCCTCCACACCCGTAATAGCACTTACAACCCCCTCCGGGGCAAGTATTTGCACAGCAAGGAGCGACTAATTCCCCTTCTTCTCAAAGAAGGCGGAGAGGCAATCAAAACCAATCTCCCCCTGGTACCCGTGGACCCAATCCTCGGGGTTTGACCCTAACAACGCTAACCGACGCGAGGCACTCGCCCAAGCCGGACGGGCCTCTTCGCACCAATAAACCTTGTTCGTGTTGTGGTGTTTACGGTCATTATACCCACGATTGTCCCCTCTTACCACAGATGCGGAAAATGTGGGAGTCTAAAGCCACATTGCACGGACAACACGCCTCCCCTCATGCTCCTCCTAATGTGGCCACTACCCAACCAGCTGTTTTTACTGATCCTTTCCCTCAGCAAGGATTCGTGGCTACCCAACCACCTGATGGGTGGGTCTCCACTCCACCTTCCCTTTCTGGTTCCTCTGATTACCAGATCCTCATGATGACCTCTGATCCATCCCAAACCGTTGACCTCCACCTTCAAACTCGGTCTCGCCAGTACCCCAAGCCTCCTGCTCAATCTACCCCCGAGCCTCCTTCTTCAGGTTCTACAGAGCCTCTTTCGACATCCAATGGCCCCCTACATATCCCTCAACCCAAAGTTGAGGTTCATACCAAGATTCCTAAAAAGGGACCATTACATCGAAACGCGCTTACGGTGTTGCCCATTCATATAGCACATAGTAGATTATTTGGCACAATCCCCTGCTGCCATTTCCACATTGAAACTCCTCCAGTCGTGTCCTTCCCAAAAGAAGGCTCTGCTATCTGCCATGGGCACTGTAGATCCTGCCGATGACCAAATGATTGTTTTTGACGCCCATCAATCAGAACATCCTCCTCTTCCTGCTTCCGTCGCCTTCCAAATCCTAGTCAAAATCTGGAATGCCAACGTTTCTTGCTGTATAATTGATGAGGGGGCATCCACCTGTGTGATGTCTGCTTCGGTTTGGAAGCAAATCGGATCTCCTGATTTGGCCCCTTCCACGATCACCCTTCGAGCATGGGACGGTCATGCCTCCCAGCCCATTGGCTTGTTTCGTAATTGCCCTATCACCCTCACCGGCAAGACTGTTTGCGTTGACGTCGAAGTCATAGACACCCCGCTAGACTACAACATTCTATTAGGGCGAAGCTACACCTATGATATGGCTGCTGTCCCATCCGTGGTTTTCCGCAAGATGTCTTTCCCCCATAATGGAAAGATAGTCACCATTGACCAGTTGACATACCATGAGCCACCCTCTCAGACCTCACCTGAGATGACCATCTCTTCTGTAGCCAATAAGCAAACCATCGATTCCTTGACCAATGTCTTCCCCAGTGTTTACAAGGATTCCTCCCTGCTTGTAACCTTTCCTTGTCTTCCCCCTCCTCCTATCAACGATCAAAACATCGAATGTTTGCCCAGTACCGTCGTCTCCGTCGCCCTTAGCGGCACCTTCGGCAGTCGACAACACTCCCCCTCGCCCTCCGCAACGCTCCTAGCCATTCATCTCGGTAAGCCGGACCTCCTCCTCCTGGCCCTCCCCCTACAGCTGGTATCCCTGAACCTCTTTATCCTCCCGGATCGGTTCCTCCTGGCCTCAACCATCTCGAAGTCGTCCCTCCTGGTCATTTCCCTATTGGGTAGATCCCTTTCCTAGCTCCCCCTCCCGGAGTATATTCTGTTCCCGTCATGGCCACCCTCTCTCTCCCTAACTTGACCTTGGGCATTCCGGTCTGGTACCTTGATCCCCCAGCCGCCACCCCTCCTGGTCACCCCAAACCTTACATGGCTTTGACACCGGTTCCAATGGGGTCCCTAGCTTCCTCGTGCCACTTTGTGCCCCCGGCCTCCACAGGGACCCTTCTCCTGTCGTGACGGCTCCGGGAAAGAAAGGCGGCCGCGAGGCACAAAGACAAGACCACCACGGCTCGGCCCGGACCCGGCCCCTCCTCCGCCCGCAAAGCCTTGTGCCTTGTGTGATGTCGCCGGTCATGCCACCCATGCTTGTCCCGAGTTACCCCGTATTCAGCCCATGGTTAAAGTCGCGTTCCCCGAGTCTACGGTCCCTGAAGCTTCCATTCCTTCTTCGTCTGTAACCAAGAACCCCAAGACTCTCCGCACCAACAAACCCTGTGCTTTGTGCGGTGTTCATGGCCATTACTCCCACCATTGTCCTCACCTGACGCATTACCGCGCCTCTTTAGAGGTAGTCCGAGAGTATGAGGTTGAACAAAATCAATCCGCCTCTCCCATCCTCGCGCAGTATGCTTCAGGCCAGCCTGAGGACTCCCCCGCCCCCATCGACATTCCCCCCCTGATATTCAGATGACGGAGTCCACTGCAACCATTCTTTACCTCTCCTCCTCTGCGAGACACTTGGAGCCCATTCCCCCTGCACCCTCCCCTGTTGTGTCGTCTGACCACCTCTTTTCTACCCTTACACGAGATCACTCCACCCGTATCTCTGTTGACCTCCGCAGCCCGAGTCCTCACCATACTTCCGATAGCCCTCATATACCACCCTCTAGTTTGTATATGAGTCATAGTCATCCTGCTCCTTGCACTCCCCCCCGCAGTTGCCGCTCGATGTCTTCTGTACACTCACGTTGCCATCATTACCTCTCCTCCCCTCATTTGTTGTCTTGTAACACCATTCCGCAGGACCCCCCGTCCACACTCTTTATCAGTTACGCCGATGGTGCAAGTCGTTACTCCCGGAATCTAGCCTCGGTAGGTTGGGCCATCTTCACCCCCTTGCATGCCCTTGTTCTCTCCAACGGGGTCTGCATTGGTTCTGCCACCAACAATCAGGCCGAATATGATACAGTGCGTGGTCTCTTAGTCGATGCCCTCTTCCATCGCATCCTCCATCTGCACGTTCGTTTGGATTCCCTACTTCTTGTCATGCAACTAAATGGTGTTTATCGTGTGCATAACCCTATGCTGTTTAGACGCTATTTACGAGTGAAACTCTTGATACGTGCATTTGAAACCATAACCTTCAACCATGTACCTCGAGAACAGAATCACTATGTAGATAGTATTGCAAACCATGTTCTAGATTGGCATTTATCACACGCATTTCATACAAGACAATAACACTCATAATCATTAAAAACGATGCATATCCATAATATGTGTCGCAAAAACATGTGTTTAGAGTCCATCTACTCTGATACATATGACATGCCCATAGCATGTTACAAAAAAAAAAAAAAACTCAAAACTGGGGGCACCACCTGCCCCTACATACACACTAGGGGGCACCACATGCCCCACACCTAATCACTATCTGGCGGATCCCGAGCCAATGGCTCTGCCCCTGCAGCCTGTAGATCACGCATCCCCTGACCGGCCATCGCCATGCGCCGCATGACACCTCGCCATTCCGAGGGTAGACCAATACATGGCTCTATTTACTAGTCGTCTAAGTCCTGCCACCCGCGCTCTGATACTCCAGTCAGCAACCTTTCGCATCTACGGCGGATGTCCTCCAGAAGGGCGGCCGCATCCTCATTATGCGCTGCTCTTGACCCACTCGGACCTGCAGCTCCAGATGTTGTCGGTCGTCCCATATATCCGGCCGGTTTTACCGGAGCTATATCTGCATACCAAAAGTACATGAATTAGTACCCTATCTACTATTCAAAAACTTTAACATGCCCATACAAGAATAGCAATCTGTCACTTACCATCGGGCCCCCATACTCGACCAGGTGGAAGTGACAGGTCTGAATCTCCACAATAACTCATCCCACTATAGGGATAGTCGTCTATGTATAACGGCATCTGATCCCAATGGGAAAAAAACTCTGGTCGAAATACTCGCCCGACCGCCCCTCCTCCTCCCCTGCACAGTAGCCGCCCCCACCGGCACATCCTGGGCTCTCTCGGGCCCCCATTCGGAAGCTGTATACGAGGCCGCAAGGTCGGGATCTTCTCAAAGAAGAAGGTGCACAATAAAATCCCATACGAGCAATCGTGGTTCACTTGCCGCTTGCAGAGTGACAACTGTCGTTTTAACGACACCAACATCATTTGGGCCCACCCATAGTAGGTCCCACTCAACACACTTTCCACAAGCATCATCTACCCCCCGGTGATGTGATGGAATGCCTGGTTGCCCAGGATACGCAGCATAGCTGCGGCCACTGCACGGGTCTCTAGCCTCTCTAGATCCCCGATCGGTATCCGAGTCCCCTTGACTTGGAGACCCGGTCGAAAATGTCGTTCCACAAACTCCATAATATGCCGCCCCCGCGGTAATACTGGCTGCATGTTTCCCACCATCCCCAGTGGTGGGAGACCCGTCAGGAAATACACATCCTGGACTGTCAGTTCGATCATGTGCCCCTGCACTACAAAGACCTCATGCTCTGGATCCCAATAACTGATAATCCGGGCCAACAAGGGCTCTCCAACTCTCATCAAAGGGTTCTCCAAAAACTTCAGAACCCCAAACCTGGCCAACACACGACGGACACCCTGATCTGCCTGGATCTCTGCCCGTAATGTACCCAAGTCTCGCTCTCTCCAGTTAACCCGTATATCTACCATATCTGCACAAAAACATCATATTTATCAGCATACAGATAGGGAATACCATAACCAAACACAAAAACCCAACTCTCAGCCATAAAACAGCACTGAAACCCCCTCATCTCCCAGGTCGCAGTTTTTTGCCCATTCCTGGGACAGGTCGCAGTTTTTGCCCTGAAACCTGCATCCCAGGTCGCACTTTTTGGCCCAAAAAGTGCGACCCGACCGTAGAGATGGAGGGTCTGTTTCTGAGATTTTGGGCCCTAAACTGAACTTTCAATCCATCAAAATGAAAGAGTAAGGTTAGGCCTCTTACCTGCAACTGACGGATCTCGATTCCAACGGTCGGTTTGTCTGCTACGCTCGCCGCAAGATTTAGGGCCTTCTCTCCTCTCTACATTCACCACAGCAACAATAGCAAATGAGTGAATTTGGAGGGAAAACTGCCTTATTAAAAGAGAACCCATGTTTCTTCTTTCGACTGCTGCGACCATACCGTAGCCCCGTTCGACAAACCGTCTGCACCGTTGGAAAGCTCTCACCGAGCCCTCAAATGGGTATCTGTCAGTTTTTTGTAATTTGATACTTCACCAGGACACATTTTGTCCAAGAAGGGTCACTTCACCTCTCCTTAAAATCGAATTTCCTCACTTACGACACTTGTACTTGGGGCACCATTTTGCCTCCTTACTTGTCTTTGTTCGTGTCGATTTTCGTCATGAGTTACGACCTTGTACTCATGTTTTCATGGTCCCCCATTGGGCCTTTACTGTGTGGCAGCACCATCGAGTCGCCCTTGTTTAGAGCATCCAAGTTGAGTCATCATCGCATTCATGGAGTCTATCCCGAGTCCCTTTGTACCCCACTATAGCCCTCCATCCTTCATTGCTTGGTCTCTCTCTTGTGTCGCACTTTATGACCTTCAGTCCCACTGTCCCCTATCCCTTATGATATTGTGCCAGTCGCTGCCATGTCATTCATGCCCTTTATGCTCTAACAAGGGAATTCGTCCATTCGCTACTCAGTCCTTTCCACTTCACTATCACCATTAGTGTCAGTCTGTCCGTCGCTCTACTATTTTCTCTCGTGCCTTAGTTGAGGATCTCTCATCGCCTCACCTATGGCGGACCTTCTTCTGTCGACATCATCTCATTCATTCCAGAAGCCAGGTCTAGAGGGCGGTGTACCTTGGTTCTAGCTTCCACTCTTTTTCGGTGCCTCGGATCAGGAAAAGGGATCTCTCATTTCCCTTTGACTTGGTTGTTTCTCCAAACCAGCTCCTTTCAGCATGACCGAGATTCGTATACTTGATGGTTCAGTGATACATCAGCAGCTCTTGATCATTCCCGGGTGTGTGTGAGATGTCTCAACCCTCATGAGGGGGTGGCCCTGCAGGTATCCCCCCACATGCCCGGATGACCTCCTCTTTGCAGCCTTCGATGCAGCTCCAGATATTTGACGATGTTGGCCTTCGCCACTTGTAGCGCCTCTTTGATTTGCATGTATCAGTCAGATTTTGTGAGCCCTTCCCCATTTCCAGGGGGCATTTGGGTTGTATTTGTATCTCATGTACTCAGATATTATTGTACAAGTCCTGGCTATTATCCCAGGCACAACATGTATATGGGATTCCTCATTGTATTTTTATCTGGCTCATGATTATGTCGGTTGTACTTTATGGTTCGGTCCCTTGTTTACTGGACACACTATTCTTTTGTACTTTGTCTCGGCGGGCATAGGTATGCCTCCCCCGCCGCCTTTAGCACAGGTACCCTCTCATAAAAAGAGACTTGTTGCACTTGCGAGTCTCGTCTCCTCAGGGTCTAGTTCTTCAGCACACTCGTCTACCTTACATTTCTCTCTCTGACTTCCCTCTTGATGTCTGGTGATTGAGTTCTTACAACGTACTTCGGTCATACGATTTGCTCCTAACACTCGCATGCTGGGGGGCAATCTGTTACATTATTTTTTGGTCATCTAACCTATTATCATTAGATGGACCCAAGTACACCATGTAAGACCAATTTTACCCTAAGTAAAATTGCTTTCACTATGTAAAATAACTTAATAAACCACATTTATTGGGTTGTTTATGGTCTAAACAGGAAACCCCAAAAGGAAATATTAAACAAACCTATTTTGTTTGATTTTCCTCATGGAATAATTAATTAAACCATAATTTAATTATTATTCCTAGTTATGTTTAACCCAAAACAAAGAAATTAATTAGATAAACCTTTATTTATCTTATTGTTTTCTAGGAATAATTATTTAAATCTTATTTAGATAATATTCCTTGTTAAATATGACCAAATCACCCACAAATAATTAAATAAATCATTATTTATTTGATTATCTTCTAGCCGCTTCCTTAAAAAGATAAATAAATCATTTATTTATTTATTTTTGACAAATTAAGGGATTTGACCCAAGTCAAATACCTTTTCCCTCCAACAAATATAATAAAATATTCCATAAAAAGTGGATCTAGATATGGTTAACCCATGCACCAAGATCTAGAATGACCCAATATTTTGTTATAAATAGGAGGGTTTTTCCTACCATTCTTCACCTTTTGTTGCCTATTAGATCACTCTGGATCTATACACTTGGTCACATTTTTCCATCATTTGTTGTGTGAGCTCCCATTGAGCTCTATTCTTTGCATTGGGTTTTCTGCACCAACAAGAGAGAAATCTTAGATCTGCAGTGCTGAGGACTTCCAAGAACCCATTTCACTGAGGAAAATTGGATACGCCTTCTTGTTTTCCTCCCAGGTGCCCAATTAATATAAAAATTCTTTCAAAAATTGTTCTTGTCCTGTCTATTGGTATATGGAGCAAACCCTTGTTTTTTCTACTTAATGTCTTTCTATGCATAGATCTGGTTTTTGCATCTCTTTTTTGTTCAACTAACCGCAGATCTGAAGATATTGGCAGCCACTTTTGTTGTTAGGGCTATTAGTTATGCGTAGCTAAAGTGGTCCTTTTTCGTACACTTCGACAAAGGATTCATACTAACAAA
>JAXQQM020082240.1:0-18866 GCA_034641835.2 Pinus albicaulis | reverse complement strand
ACAATTTTTTTTTTTTTTTGTAAGTTAGGTAGTACCTTTTCTATTTTCCATTTATAAAATCAGGACAGGCTACATTAGAATATATATACTTGGCCTCAACCTGCCCGTAGGAAACCAGGTCTGTTGGCCTTCTTAGTGCTTTGTATGCTTGCCAAAATTGATATTGTCTTCTTAACCTATATAACGCATTTACTGGCTGTCCTACTATTCCACCATATTTAAACAGGTAACAAAAAATAAGTTCAGGTATAAAACCTAGCATGAGTTGCCATACTTCCGAAAAAACTAGATCCTATGTAACTGTAAAAACTATCCATCAGAAGATGAGATTGGGGCTGGATCCTTTGCATGCGATCCGGGCATGTCCACCTGATGCAGCTGTTGTAGCAGTTTCTCCATACGTTCCATCCTATCATCCATTCTCTGAATGCGGTCAGTTACTTGATATTGAGTTATTTTGATATGCTGCAAGTGACTTTCAATCTTCTCCAGCAAGTCTTTAAGAAAGGATTTTGTCTTTGGTTGCACTTTGAACTCCGGAGGATGTGCACTTTGGATTGCTTTTGCAAGGAGGCACTTCACCAACCAGTAAGTATGAATGGTTTGGTTAAATAAACTGAGGCGGCCTCGGGTGTTCCCAGGGTCATGAATAAAATCTAGAATATCAGCTTCAGCCTCAGTATCTTCCATGTCTGTCTGCAATTCTCTTTCCCAGCCACGGATTTGCATGCGGGTTGGTGAGGAATTACCTAGAATGTAATTCACTACAAGATTTTCCGGATGCTCCTGACTAGTTTTCCTTCCTCGTTTCTTTGGTTCCGGGTCCTGCTGCGCCTGTTTCCCCTTAGTTGTTTCTGAGCGGAGGCCATGTTTCCCCATAATGCCTTGGTCCCTAAGCAGGAGAACATACATACAGATGATAACTAGAAAAATTTCAAGCATACAGATAGTCCCTCTGTTTCCATTAAGGTCAGTTTCAAAACCCATTTGAGTCTGCCAGCAAATCGTAGAACCATACCGCCATAAAACATTGCAGACGGGCCATAAACAGCAGAGAATTCCTCCAACCGAAATAACATAACGCAATAAAGGCGTGCTACAGGCCAGAGGGATATAAGCAGACTCTACAGGCACAAACTGGCAATCCATACAAACGCAATAAAACCCAACCTGTAAAAATCCCGACCACCCTACGAAAGTATCATTTACATGCCTGTAGAAAGGAAAGGACTGGACGAGATAAACCAAACCCTGAAACTCGTGAGGACATTTCGTCCAAGTAATGACTATTATAAACCCGGAGCAGAGCCCCCATGAGCAGAGGAGGGGCAGACAGAAACACACAATATAGCTCTTTTGAGACTTAGAATTTTTAAAACTGTTGCTGGAATTGGTATACAGTATACCGAGACAAAAACAACAAGTCAACAAAGGGGGGTCCCGAAAACAAGGTCGGACAGGGATTTTAGGTGGGGCGAAGACTGTTAAAACGCTCAGAAAACATCGAATCCAACAAAAACCCTGCCAGAATTTACCATGAAAAATAAGCTCCATGAAGACAAGGCTGAGGGTTAATACATACCAGACTACAGTTGCAGAGTTAGCGGTTTGGTCGCGCCTCCAGTTCACCTTCCAAGCTCTTGCATGCGCCAAGCTTTGCATGAGCGGTAAGGTGGAAGGCAAAGGGAAGCTTACCTTAATCGACCTTTGCAATACGGACGCTGACAGATTTTCCTTACCGGTTCTCGGCATCATAAACTTCGCACAAGTGATCCCCTCTCCCATTGATGAGGTTTGGCGGTGGACCATCATGTGGATTAATTATCCGGGAAGTGGCGCGCCGTCGGCCGGCCACGAGCTGTCTCATTTGCCATCTGTTCACTTCTCTAAAATATATATCAATAGAATTATGTCTCACGGCAGCTTTATTGGTGATCAAATTTTTTGTTGTGATCTGGTTGTAGAGTGTAATTGTGCATTTTTTCTTTTTATAATAAATTGATTAAATAAAATAAATGTCATATGAATATAAATTATTGTTTTTTGGGCATGATCGATTTGTGACAAAGCATATTTATATATTAAGAATTTATAAGATAAAGTAGAGATGAATTCGATGGCTAAGAATCTTGTTACATGTTTCTTTTTAATATATATGTGTATGTTACATTTTTTTTTTAATGTATATATATCTAACTCATATGTTAATTTTATAATAAATAATAAAAAATTAAAACAAAGTTATAATTTAGTTAAATTTTATGGCTTTTGTTTTTTTTAATTATGATAAAGTGGGATGAATTTTCATGATTCAAAATCTTGTTACATGGTCTTTTTAAATGTTTATAGGTGTAACTCTATATATATATATATATATATATATATATACTATGAAATATATTATGACATAATTTTTAATGTTAATGTATATTTACCAATCATTTAATTTATATAAATTACACTAATTAATAAATTATTAATAAAAATAAATTAAAACTAATTATTTACTCATATTCTCTCAATTTCTCTTCCCTATGACACTTGTGATTTTTGGGCAGAGAGATGTTGTAATGTAATGTTTAACATTTTGAGTAAATCAAATTACATAAAAATAAAAATAAATAATTTGCACTCATAGGTAATTTTTGTCTTCAGCATTCTCTATAATTTCTGAAAGAAAAAAAAATAATGAGTTTTCAGAGTGAAGCAAATCTGTAATGCAATCAATGTCCATAATATTAATATTAAACATTTTTTTGATATTCTTTATAGCATAGATGTCCTATTGTATACTAGAATAGCTAACCATATTTTAGAAAAACATGTTTAGGCACATTCGTGCGGGCTATTTTCTCCCTTGTGCCTTCCTTCGGTCGGGCACACCGTGTCACGCCTTGGGAGGGCACTCGATGAAATGCGTTCAGGTTGGGTCGTTTCGTTTGAGGGCGCCCATATCAGATTTGCTAAGTTGTGATTGCACGGGTGCCTTGTGCACGTTCGTGCGACCCGTTTGTTGTTTGTTCCCTTGTGCCTTCGTTTGGTCAGGCACGTCGTGTCGCGCCTTAGGAGGGCACCTGATGAAATGCGTTCGGGTCGGGTCGTTTCGTTTGATGGCGCCCTTATCAGATTTGCTAAGTTGTGACCGCACGAGTGCCCTATGCATGTTCGTGTGACTCGTTTTTCGTTTGCTCCCTTGTGCCTTCGTTCGGTCGGGCGCGTTGTGTCGCGCCTTGGGAGGGCGCCCAATGAAACGCATTCGGGTCGGGTCGTTTCGTTTGAGGGCGCCCATATGATAACAAAAAAATCAAATTACATCAACCACAAAAATTTGGACAAAAAAATTAAGCTAAAATACCATTGAATTCTAGTGCCAAATCAAGAAATGATTTCCTAACTACATATCAAATGAAGGTTCAATACAAATATAATGGAACAATCTACAAGTAGTATGGTATGGTCTTGGCAATTCCCAAAAAATATATATTCACATAATAAACACTAAGATATTACAGAGTTTAACATTGAAGCTATCTCTTAAACACAATTTTTTTACTATATAGTAGTAGTTTTTTCCAATGCAACAAAAAAATAATTATCAGAATTTTTTTTGGGTTCATAGTAGATTTCATGTAAAATTTTCTAGCATTAGGAGCTTTATTTAAAGAAAATGCAAAGGAAAAAAAGTATTTGGGCAATTGCAATAGCTAGTAACATTGTTGTGTATTCAACCATAAGGTTAGCTAAAAAAGTTTTGATGCTTGTATTCATCAAAATCGAGAACAAGGAAAAAACATATAAATATGTTAGTGAACGAGCAATATTGTTCAAGAAATGAAATGATATTTTTTTTTTCCTAAAAATACTCAATAGAGTAAAAATTACTCATTATTGTTATAATTGATATATATTTTTTACCCATAGGCCTATTTAAACTAGACTATTTACATCTAAATATAGTTACTAGAGATCAATGTTGATTATAGTGGTTCAATCAAATTGACAATGTTTTCAACTCTCGGAGAAAAACTCCCTTCACACTCAAAGCCTTTGTAAGTGGAAAATTGTTGAAAAAATGTTATTTTATTATTGTTCAAAGATTGTTGTAGAAAAGGGTGGAAAAATTTTTGCTAGTTGTCACTATTTGCAACATGCATTCCATTTTTCCATCATCTATGTCCAATAAGTTGTCACATTATGTTCGTAGTTACATATTGTATTTTATTTACAAATTTCACATCTAGATGAAAGCACATAGGTTGTTTGCAATTGCTGCAAATTTTTTGAAATGGTGGAGAAAACACTTTTTTTTTTGGCCTTAATGTACCTTGTACTTGTTTCAAAGGTAAATGGGATCTATCATCCCAAAATATTTTCCAAAAAAAATATAAGTTTTTTCACAAAAACATGAAACATATTCTAGTTAAAAGGGAAAAAAAGTTGAGAAAACACTTGTGTTTTTTATTAAACAAAAGAGAGGTGTGTCTTGCAAAATTCGTCATTGAGACTATTAATAAAGCGTAGTATCTGAACTTGTCTTGGACTCGTTCTTACAATGTCCTTTAAAATATATAGTGGTGTGATATTTTTATTGTAGCTCATACTATATTTTTAGAAATAGTCCTATGTATATTATAGTAACCTTCAACTATAACAGGATTGTAAAGAGTGCATGCATATTAACGAATGAGTAGACATATAAAACTAAAAAAGACAATAGGATGTCTGTTTTTTAATCTATGTAGAAAAAATAAGCAAATGTTTCATTGTAATATCAAATTTACATTTGCAATATCATTGGTTGTTTCACCTTCTTTGATAGTAAGTTCAAGAAACATGTTGTTTTTCTAGCAGCATGTGACTATTGATGCCACATAACCAATTTTATATGTGTTTTAGGTGAAATAATGATATCTTGTATTATTCTATCTGATGCCAATCTATACCTTTCACAAACTTGTGGTATCTTTTCAACTATGGTATTTTCTAGTAGAACAATGAAATAATGAGTATTGCCTATCTCATATACTCCTTTGGTTCTAATTGCAAAGTCTTTGATACACACATGATTTCTTTGTTTAAAAAAATTGTTAAAACGTTTCATTAAATTATTATTTATGTTTATTGTATTTTTATTTTCCCATCTTTTTCAGTTAGGTCAGCATGAAGTAATTTTCTCTTTGAAGGTGAGTTTGGATTTTTGTTTTGGCTTGGGACGTATAATGCAAGTACATCACCTTCAAAAGAATTTGTCTGGCATCTAGATGTGATTTGGATTGTTCAACAAGGTTGTGGTTGCATGTTCTTACATTTGCATATTTGAAAAGGAAATTTGTTTGTTAAAGAGGAATGCAATTGTCTAGAAAAATAACCAATGTTCAAACAAACAAAACTAAAATTAAAGTGCAATATGACCATTTTGTGTCATGTTCTCACATTGTTTGTTGAGATGCAATCTTAGTGCTGGAAGAAGTGTCCATATTGCTATTTTGAAATATTTTGGAATCTGTTTTCTTGGAAAAAGACAATTGAATTATGAATCTATCTTGACCAAGTGAAAACATGGTCAATGCAAAAAATATTTCAAATGAATACTGCCCTCATCAAAGGGAAACAAATCTACAATAAGAAAAATCATAGAATAAAAACTAGTTACCTTGGCACATTATTGAAAGCATTGTATCACAAGATTTCATGTTCTTTGATGCACATTTCTCAGCCATATAGGTAAAAATACATATATGCAATAGACTTTATTGCAAAAAAAATTCGATTCCATATCAACCACTATCCAGTATACAATTTGTATCAAATAATGATGAGTTTATAGGTAACAAGAGTTTAACTATTAACGAACCTATAACATAACTAAAAGTTGATGCATTTAAAAATGTAGTAAGAAATGGTAGCAATAAATATATTTGTAACCTTAGTAATTATTCAAGGTAATGTCATTCGCGCGGTAAGATAGATGGCATGATGGTTTTTCCAATATGCATCAAAGACATAAAATCCAATTTTGCCAATGGAAAATTTGTCCAAAAGTGATTTTGCATAGAGCCAATGGACTATAAATGCAGATAGTGTCATTCCCAATTCCATAAAATAAACCTATAGATATTTGGACATATTTCATGGAACCATTAATATTCATCACCCTAATTAGATTATGAATGGATAAGAAAAGACGAAGGGGTACTTGCGCTGTTGGTTGTCTATTCAAAGATTCACTCTCATTGCCACTGAAAACTCTAGATGGCATACTCACCCAACCCTACCACCCATCCTCGGCACAAAATTCTAACCTCATGTCAGCACTCAAACATCTAATAATAAAAATGTAGAAAACTATTCTTTATAATAATCCAAAAAACCAAAACGATATGCCTATACCTAATGCCAACCTTAACAACCCAAAGTATTTCAACGATATACAATCCAATAATAATTATAATAATACATCCAAATGGATGTTATGTCTCTAAAAATACACACAAAAACCCAAATTCCCTTTCAGAAGTTAGCAATTATAACCCTGAAAATATACCCAAATGCCCCTTCATAGAACCACCATCCATACATCCTTTTAAAATAGGGGTAAACTAATACAATTGAAGAATTGAACCCCATGCAACCAAATGTATGCATAAGCAAAGGAATAAGCCCTCAATTTCTAACGCGAAGAATAGAACCGCGGTCCAAAATTAATGGGGTTAAGACTTTTCCAACTCCATTCATTAGAAGAACGGGTCATATGGCGCATGTGAATGGGCGTCAAACCGCCTTCACACTATCTCTTCAACGACCAAGATCCATCGCTAATGGACGACGCAGATCAAAAAATGGACCTTCCCCCTTTATCTGTTATGGAACAAGGTTGACCTCCCACATTTTTGTCGATTTGGCAAGAGTGGATTTTGTCAACCGGGCAAGAGTGGATTTTTTTTATCATATCCATTTAGCTAAACCCGCATCTAAACCATAGTTACCAAGTTCGAATTCGAATTCGAATTGGTACGGAAAAAATTCGATCACTTAAATTTCAATATGGTAAAAATTTGGAAGTATACCTCTTACAAATATTTAAATATATTATTTTTAAAATATTTTAAATCATTGAAATGACCAATTATAACAACGTTGAAAACCTCAAAAAAATCTTTAAAATTATTTTTAATCATAAATGTTACAAATTAAATTATATATTGGACCAAATCACTTAGTTTTAGATCTACACAAATTTCACATTATCAAGCATTTTATGTTTGGAATGAAGTCATATATTATGTACAAACATTCTTACAAAATATACACTTGTATTCTCAATTGCTAATCACTCATTAAGCAACCCAAACAAAACTCTAATTTATAACATATAATAACAACATCCATTATTTTATATAATACAAAATGTTAAGCTTTGTAGTTTTATAGTTACTCAAAATCTCAATCCTCAAAATCCACCATGAAAAAAAATTATGGAATTATTTCATTTACAAAAATAATTCATAAATTTTTTCTCTCTACTAAAATATTTTTGATTAAATTTAATAAGCTTACAAATTATAAATTTATATATTACATCTAACACTTTTATTTTTATTTTATTTTAAATACATAATTATTTTTTACTTCACTAAGTAATATATTTTTACATATCTTATTATAAATCGTTTAATATGTCATGTCTCATTAAAAACCTGGTTAGAAATTTAATGTACAGAATCTTATTGCATAAAAATCAAATTGTTTCGTTAAAAAGCTAATTAGAAACTTAATACACAGAGTCTTACTGCATTACAAAACAATAAAACAACATTATTATTCATTTACAAAATCCTATTGCATTAAAAAAAATCATTATCATTCATTTACAAACTCTTATCGCATTAAAAATAAATAAAATGGCATTATCATTCATTTATTAGTAGAAGTATATTGTTTCCCAGATTCCGAAGGGGTTTCTGCAATCTCCGAATTTAAAAGTATGATTAGAAAACCGCGTTGTTCACTCCGTCCGTGAACCTCATATCCCCTGCGCCGTACCGAAGTTGGAATTCACATATTAATTGGCGGACCGAATCGAACTGTGGATTTTTCGAATTTTTTTTTAGCAGTACGTCCAAAGACCCCATAGTGATGTCACGGGAGCAGTTTGCTATTAAATTTGAGTCGTTAACTTCCCTTCACCGTTGGATCGTTTAGGGTCCACAACCATTGCACACCCCCAATATATCCTAATGTTTATATTAAAGGGTCAACATCGTAAAGTTTATCTGGCATTGTTTATATAATGGAAAAAAATATAAATAATAATAATAATAAAATGGTCGATGCAATGCAATATGCAGAATAAAAGAATGAAAGCACATAAAAATTCAGGGAAAGAAATCCAATAAAAGAATACCTCAATAACATTTGTAGGCAGAGCAGCAACATTGGCACGGCATCGATAGTTTATGAATTTCTTTATATCTGTGTCAAGTTACTTGAAGACTATATAACACAATGGCTTTCCCTTCTTCGTCACGTGCTCCATGCAAAGCGACCTGAAATTTCCAGCCTAGCCCTTACAGAACAAAAATCTCAGAATTATTTTGTGACTTAACTCTGAAATCACTTAAAACTTAGGAAGGGCATATTCAACTAGATCAAATTTAGTTATTATTTTGATGACCCTTTTTTCATTATTTCAAAATAATTTATCAAAATAATATCAATATTAGTTGAATTTAGGCTTTTGTGATTTATATCATGAAAAACAAGAAAATTTTTGTCCACTCGTTTCTACTATTCAGTGTGGTTCATCATCACGACAAGACAACATGAAGAACTGGATCTCTATCCAGTGTGATTCATCATCACGACAACATGAAAAACAGGATCTTAAAATCAAGTTAAATAGATGAAGAGAACATGTTTTAGTCAATTTGATTAAATGGATATTGTTTATTAATAAATAATATTTTAATATAATGAAATGATTGTTAGAATATAGTTGTTAATATTGAATTAAAGAAAACAAGTAATAAAAAGGAAAATTTTAATGAAATGAATATCTAAAATAAAAATAATATTCAGGTCAAGCCTAAATAATCAAAACAATAAGCTATTAATAAAATAAAAATGATATTTGTGTCAAACTTTAATAATCCAAAATAATTAAGTCTAAAAACTTAAAAATAAATAAAAATAATAAATGGTCAAACTTAAATAAAGAATCTTTGGGTACACTAAAATAAAAATAATATTTGAGTCAAACTTCAATAATCAAAACAATTAATTCTAAATACTTAAAAATAATAAAAATAATAAATGGTTAAAAAAATTAAAGAAATAAATAATGAAGAAAATAAAGAAATTAATCGTTTATTAGTAGTTAAACAATACAAATAAATAATAAAAAGAAGGAAAATAATTAAATAATTAAATAAATAATAATAATAAATAAGTAAAAACTTAAGAGGAAATGACACGGATCCAAGAACTACCAAGTCACCGTCTCTATTCAAATTGCTTGACCTCATTTCTATCTTTATAGCCTCCCTAATCTTACGGTGATGGAAATGATCTATCCTAGCAATGCCCCGAGCGTCTTCAATGTGAATGTGGTGTTTTGTCTCTTTTGCATGTTCTACTAATGTCCAGGAACGAGTCCTCCCATGTTTGATGTCTGTCGCATGTTCTTGAATCCCCTGATTTATTGAGCCACTAGTTTCACCAACATAGGATGTCCCGCATGGGCAAGGGATTACATAAACCCCTTTCATATTCTTAGGGTCCATCGGCCTTTTACAGATCTTAGGGAACTTTGAATGGTGTTTATGGGCCTAAAAGTAGAGGGAACCTTGTGCTTTCTTAAGATCATTGCAATCTTGTTAGTGGTCCCTTGGATAAAAGGAATGTGCACCCTAGAAAACTGATGATTGAGTTCTTTTTTTAATCTTGGAACTCGTGGTAGCTTGAAGGAAAGCCCTCAGACATTGGAGCTTATTATAACCATTATTTTTTAAAACCTTAAGGAGATGGGTTTTCTCATTAGAAAATCTAAATGCACGAGTGATTAAAGTGTTGAGAACACTTAGCTTTTGAGCAGGGAAATGATGGGACTTAGAGTGAAGATACTACTCCGCATGAGTTTTCTTCTGAAATACTTAGTGTAAGAATGATGCATTGTCCTTCTTTGAAATAAGGACGTCAAAAAAAGTCAGGGTCCCATTGATTTCACATTCCATAGTAAACTTCATGGAGCTACATTGATTATTAAGATGTTGGAGAAAGAGATCCGACTTATCCCGACCATGAGGGCAGACGACGCAGGTTTCATCCACAAATCTCTTCCAAAGCTTTGGTTTGTGTTGAGTTGAGGACAAAGCTTTCGATTCAAAGTCCTCCATGAACAAAGTAGCTACAACAGGGGAAAAGGGGGAGCCCATGGTAACACCACATGTTTTTTCATAGAATTCTCATTCAAAGCAGAAGAAAATAGACGTAAGAGAAATCTCAAGAAATTTAGCAGTATCATGATCTGTGATGTTATTGATGACCTCAATGGCCTCATTAATGGGGATATTAGTGTAAAAGAGACCATGTCGAAACTCACAAGAAGGTCCCTAGGATCAAACCTTATGCCCTTTAAGTCATTGAAAAAGGTTGAAGAGTCTTTGACAAAGGACTTTGTAAGGCCAACAAAGGGTTTTAGCTTTTGGGCTAAATACTTCACCAAAAGATAGGATGGCCCTCCTTTAGTGTTGACAATGAGTCTTATGGGAGCTCCCTCTTTATGGATTTTGTGAAGATTGTAGATCCTAAGAGTGATAAGGTTACTCTTGTTAAAATATATAATTACTTCCTGCATGTAGAGTTAGACAAACAGTTAACTGAATTAGTTGAGTGAGTTATAGATAGATTTGGTGAGTGAGTTAGAGAGTGAGTTAAGTGAGTTGATCAAGTTCAGTTATGTGAGAATGTGTGCATGTCAATTAGGTTAAATACCCCTCACTGGGTTCATTGTATTCATTGAGTGAGATTGTGATTTAGAGATTAATTGAAGCGCTGCAGCTCATTGTTTTGTGTGTGAAATACTTGTGTTATTGAGTGATTGAATCCTCTGGCTATCCAACAAATTGGTATTGGTGCTGAGGAAGGATCAGAATATCTGTGGGCGAGCAAAACCACAGAAAGAGATCAAGAGCAAAAAGGCCGGTAATTTTTTTTAAATTTTCTTTACCCGCGGAGGTCCGCACGTTTGCAGTGCAACACCTGCAGAGTTCCGCAATCTCTCCTTGGAAAAACTGCGGCAATTTCGTCATACTTACGATTGGGTGAAAATCAGGTAAAATCCGTGTGCGGAAATGGAGTTTTAAAAAAAGCCGACAATGTTTTTAATAAAACAAAAGTCAACAGAGTTTACTTTTGGTACGTGAGCATGATTCAAAAGGTATCATATTTTATATCTTTTAAAAAGTCACGTGGGTGGCTTGTTTGGTGTTTGGGAAATCAAACCAAACAATACGTGGATGAAGTTTTGATTTATTAAAAAGGTTTTATATAAGTTCACATGCAAGGGTTTATATAAATTTTTTTTTAATAAAGATTCTTTATATATAAAAATAAAGTCAAGGGTTTTTTATAAAAAAAAAAATTATAAACTTTTATAAAAATAAAGGTTTTTATAGAAGGTTTTATATATATAATTTTTTTTTTATAAAATATTTATTATATATAAACAAAAAAAATTAGGTTTTTTTGAAAAGTTTTTTAAAGAATATTTGGAAAGTTTCTAAAAGAAAAAAAGAAGAGAAATTTAGGGTTTTTTTGTCAAAGAAGATTTTTTGTTTGAGGCAAGATGACCACATCAAATTTTCAGCCACAACTTCCATCTTTCACTGGGAAAGATTACGATGTGTGGGCTATTAAAATGGAGACTACGCTAAAAGCACATGATGTATGGGATCATGTCAAGTTTGGGTTTTTAGAACCTCAAGATGATGCAGAGGAATGAGCCTTTAGTAATGCAGAGAGGGAACAATGGAAGAAAGACAAGTGGAAGAATGCCCAAGCGTTTCTTCTAATCCAACAGGGAGTGGACCGAGAAGTGTTCCAGAAGATAATGATAACTTCTTCAGTAAAAGAAGCTTGGGAAACTTAGGCGACAAGCTATCAAGGTATGGCCATAGTTAATATTGTTAAATTGCAGAATACTAGGAGAGATTTTGAAATTCTGCAGATGAAGGAGACAGAGGACATTGATTCCTTCATGAATAGGGTCATGTTTGTCTTCAATCAGTTAAAAATCTATGGTGAAGATATTAAAGATCGAACAGTGATTGAGAAGGTTCTTCGATCTTTGTCTACCAAGTTTGATGTTGTGGTAGAAGCCATAGAAGAAGCGAAGGATTTGGAAAAATTGACAGTTGATGAGTTGATGGGATCCCTTCTATCGCATGAGGCGAGGATAGACAAAAATAAGGATTCCACTTTAGAAACTGCCTTCAAAATTCAAGTCTATATTTCAAGAGGTCGAGGCAGAGGTCGATCGAGAGGCAAAGGACGAGGCGACAACTATGGTGGTCAGAGAGATGGCCGAGAAGAGCATGAGCATCAAAGTGGAAGCAACAGCAGCAGAAGCTTTCACAACAATCAAAGGTTTGACAAATCAAAGGTGAAGTTTTATTATTGCAATAGATTTGGTCATTATGCTCGTGATTATAGGAAGAAGATAGCTGATCAAGGAAATCAAAGAGCTAATGTTAGTATAGAGAATACTGACTCCATGTTTCTAGAATGAAACACCATGCATGCACCGTCTGATAAGGTCTGGCTATTAGACAGTGGTTGCAGTAACCACATGACTGGAAACAAGAATTTGGTTGCAAATTTGGATGCCTCCGTGAAGACAGAGGTAAATTTGGGGACTAACAAGACTGTGGATGTAGATGGAAAAGGAGTGGTCAACAATGTGACCAAGCAGGCGGAGCCAAAGACCATAGGGCGGAAACGTGAAGCTGGGTTACACTTTTGTGAGAATCAGGGGTCGAAAATTTTTTTCAACAATAGTTCGGCCGAACATTTTACAAAGTTCGACCGAACTTTGAAATAGTTCGGCCGGACTTTTTTATAAAGTTCGGCCGAACTCGTGATTCCGTTTAGATTGACGGCACACTGACGGCGCGGGAAAACAGAATTTTCACCGGGAATTGGAAAAACAGCATCGAAAGTTCGGCCGAACTATTAGTTTGGCCGAACTGTTGTTTAAAAAATATTTCGGCCGAACTATTTTTTATAAATATGTCGCCCGCGAATGCTAATCGTTTACAGTTTTCATTGTTCCCGCGGTTTTTTTCGCTCTGGTTTTTTTCGCTCTGGCTGCGTTGGTGCTGCTCCTGGTCGCCGTGGTGCTTCTGTCGTCCCCGCTGGTCGAGTTACTCTGCATCAATTTGAATTTCTCGCAGATGACGAGGAACAGACTCTTTCCCCTAATTATGAACTACAATGATTAGGTTAGTTATTTTACAGCTGCATGTTCTAATGATTACTGGTTATGGCACTTTTGGTTTGGACACTTGCATTTTTCCAGTTTAAGATAGTTGCAGCAGAAACAAATGGTCAGAGGTTTACCTCCCATCAAAGAACATGCAAGCACTTATGAGTGTTGCATCTTGGAAAAGCAACACCGTGAGAGTTTTCCGAAAGGATTTTCTTACAAAGCAAATAAACCACTTGAGTTGGTGCATACTGACCTGTGTGGACCTATGCGGACACAATTGATTAGTGGAAGTTGTTACTTCCTCACCTTTATTGATGACTATATCATGAAAACTTGGGTTTACTTTTTGAAGCAGAAGTCTAAAACTTTTGCAAAGTTCAAAGAGTTCAAAGCCTTAGTGGAGAACCAAAGTGATCGATAGATGAAGGTATTGAGATCGGATTGTGGTGGAGAATACGATTCAAAGGCATTCCATGAGTACTGCAAACAACATGGAATCAGAAGACAGTTTACAACCGGATACACACCACAGCAGAATGGTGTAGTAGAGAGAAAGAACCAAACCATCATGAACATGACAAGGAGCATGTTGAAATCAAGACACTTGTCTAATGAGTATTGGGCAGAAGCAGTTGCATGTGTTGTTTATGTGATAAACAAATCTCCTACAAAGAGCATGATGAACAGAGTTCCAGAAGAAGCATGGTCAGGTATGTCTTGCAGTGTATCTCATTTCAGAGTTTTTGGATGTGTAGCCTATGCACATGTGCCTAAGAAAATAAGAGGCAAATTAGATGATCAAAGTGAAAAATGTATATTTACTAGTTATAGTGAGCAGTCAAAAGCTTACAAATTGTATAACCCTGTCACAAAGAAGACAATCATTAGTAGAGATGTTGTGTTCAAAGAACAAGAGTCATGGAATGGGACTGTAGACACACTAACCGATGCTCAAACACCATTTATGGAGGATGATCTTGTAGAAGAAGAGGAGCAGCAAGAACCAAAAGAGCAGACACCACACAGAGTCACACCAGCAAGGACTCCCAGATTTTCAGAGCAACATGGATCTTCAAGCAAATCCACAGATCAGAATTCTCCAAGCAGCGAACCAGGTGAGAAAAAGATGAGAAGTCTGAAAGATATTTATGATGATTTGGATGTTAGTTCAAATTTTGCATTGTTGGCATTCCAACCTTCTTCGTTTGAAGAAGCAATCAGAGATGAAAATTGGGTGCAAGCCATGGATGAAGAGATGAATTCAATTGAAAAGAATGATACATGGGATTTGGTTGATTTACCAAATGATAAAAATCTCATTGGTGTGAAGTGGGTGTACAATACTAAAGTGAATGAGAAAGGTGAGATTGACAGATTTAAAGCAAGACTTGTAGCTAAAGGATTCTCACAGCAACCGGGTATAGACTTTGGGGAAACATTTTCTCCGGTAGCCAGATTGGATACTGTAAGAGAAGTCCTAGCGATAGCAGCTCAGAACAAGTGGAAAGTATATTAGATGGATGTCAAATCAGCCTTCTTGAATGGAATTTTAGAAGAAGAAATTTATGTGCAACAGCCTCCAGGTTATGAAGTTGAAGGACAAGAAGATAAAGTTTACAGATTGAAGAAAGCGCTCTATGGACTGAAGCAAGCACCTAGAGCATGGTATAGTAGAATCGACAGTTATATGATCAAGAATGGATTTTGTAGAAGCAGCATTGAGCCTACCTTATACACAAAGGTAAATGAGCATGGACAGATTTTGATAGTTTGCTTATATGTTGATGATATGATTTTTACAGGTGATCTTGAAATAGATGAATTTAAAGTAGCCATGATGAAAGAATTTGAGATGACAGATCTGGGTCTCATGAAATATTTTCTTGGCATTGAAGTTGAGCAATCTGAAAAAGGCATATTTATTTGTCAAAATAAGTATGCAACAGATTTGCTGAAAAGATTCAGGATGGATAATTCCAAACCTGTACCTACACCAGTTGCAACAGGTACAAAGTTGAGTAAGGATGATGAAGGGGCAGATGTCAATCCAACTCTATTCAAAAGATTGGTTGGTAGCCTCATGTATCTCACAGCTACAAGACCAGATATTATGCAGGGAGTGAGTCTGATTTCCAGATTCATGGAGACTCCAAAAGACACACATTGGAGTGTTGGAAAAAGAATTATGAGATACATAGCAGGAACCAGAGATTATGGCATAATGTATGCAAGTACAGAACAGAAAGAATTGATTGGATATACAGATAGTGATTTTGCAGGAAGTTTGGATGATCGGAAGAGCACATCCGGTTATGTGTTCCATCTCGGTTCAGGTGTGATAGCATGGGCATCTAAAAAGCAGCCTATTGTGACATTATCATCAGCAGAAGCAAAATATGTAGTAGTAATTTCAGCAACATGTCAAGTAGTATGGTTAAGAAGAGTATTGGATGGACTCAAGCAGAAACAACAAGGATCAACAGTGATATACTGTGACAACACATCAGCAATTGCACTATCCAAGAATAGTGTGTTTCATCAAAAGAGCAAGCATATTGATACTAGATATCACTTTATTCGAGAACTTGTGAGCAATGGAGAAGTTCACTTGAAGCCTTGTAGAACGAGTGATCAATTCGCTGATATCTTTACAAAGCCATTAGCAGTAGATTTGTTTGAGTTTCACAAAAGAAACTTGGGTGTTGTAAGCCTAGCTGAGACATAGACTAGCAGGCATGTTTGAGTTGTCATGAGTTATGTTTTAGTTTAGCGGTCGTAATTAAGGGGGAGTGTTAAAATATATAATTACTTCCTGCATGCAGAGTTAGATAAGAAGTTTAGTGAATTAGTTGAGTTGAGTTATAGATAGATTTGGTGAGTGAGTTAGATAGTGAATTAAGTGAGTTGATCAAGTCCAATTATGTGAGAGAGTGTGCATGTCAATTTAGTTTAAATACCCTTCATCAGGCTCATTGTATTCAGATTGATCAAGAATGTGATTTAGAGTGATTGAGATTAATTGAAGAGCCGCAGCTCATTGTTTTCACTATCTAAGAATAGTGTGTTTTATCAAAAGAGCAAGCATATTGATACTAGATATCACTTTATTCGAGAACTTGTGAGCAATGGAGAAGTTCACTTGAAGCCTTATAGAACAAGTGATCAATTGGCTGATATCTTTACAAAGCCATTAGCAGTAGATTTGTTTGAGTTTCACAAAATAAACTTGGGTGTTGTAAGCCTAGCTGAGACATAGACCAGCAGGCATGTTTGAGTTGTCATGAGTTATGTTTTAGTTTAGCGGTCGTAATTAAGGGGGAGTGTTAAAATATATAACTACTTCCCGCATGTAGAGTTAGACAAACAGTTAAGTGAATTAGTTGACTTGAGTGATAGATATTTTTGGTGAGTGAGTTAGAGAGTCAGTTAAGTGAGTCATGATCAAGTTGATTTATGTGAGTGTGTGCATGGAAATTTAGGTTAAATACCCTTCACTGGGTTCATTGTATTTATTTGAGTGAGATTGTGATTTAGAGATTAATTGAAGAGCCGCAGCTCATTGTTTTGTGTGAAATACTTGTGTTATTGTGTGATTGAATCCTGCACTTGCCTATCAACAAAAACAACTTATATATACAATACTATCGAAACGGGAGTTTGTAAAATAAAGAATACATATAATTTATAATTTATAATTTTATTAAATTAAAAAAATTAAGGTCAAAATTTCATAATTTTTGTTCTATTAGAATTTATTTTGAGTAAATGTAAAATTATAAGGTTTAATATTTTGTACTCTGGTTATTATATGTTATAAATTAAAATTTTGTTTCTTGTGGGTAATGAGTAATTATAAATTAAGTATACAAATGTATATTTTGAAAAATATTTGTAAAAAATTAATATATGACTATCTCAAACTTTAAAAATTTGGTAATATGGAATTTATGTGGTTCATTGTAATATAGAATTTGTAAGGAAATTATGTTTATATTGAGTAATATGTAATATATAGTGTAGTTGATTGTATGAATGGATATAAATCCTCACAAAAATTTTCTATTTTAAATATAAACTACATGCTTTGATACAATATATAGTTTTATTTACAACATTTATAGTTTAAAGCGATCGTAAGAAAGTTTATGAAAATTTCAATATTATAATTATAGAAGATTTCAATATTATAATTATACATATTAATATTTTAAAATATTAGAAAATAATATATTTGAATCATTTTAAGAGATATACTTCCAAATTTTTCACTTATTAATTTTAAGATATCAAATATTTCCATATCTAATCAAATCGAATTAGAATTCAAGGAATTTCGTTACTAGGAATACTATATTGGAGTGTGAACATTACTTTGATTGTAATTATACCATCCGCCAGTAGACATTTGTCCGAAGACATCAAAGTTTCCATAACGCTAAAAGCAGTCATCTAACAAAATAAAAATTAAACCACCACCGGTATTCCCGCACTTACATCCTAATTGTAGCCACTGTTCATTGTGAGCAGTTGTGGCGTTGACAGTACCTTATATTTTGACCTTTAAGTGTTAAAACAGTTTGGGAGGTGTGTTGAAGAAGACCATTAAACACTATATTCGCATTTCTCTCTACCGTACTGCCATGTGTATAGCTAAAGTCGTTGGAGCACACAATGCGTGGAAGCTCAAGTGCGTTGGCAGGAAAAAGCAATGAGGATGAAGAGAAGTAGGATGATGTAGAATAACTAAATAATTTGCCCCATGGCTGAGAGAACATGTACAAAGTAGATATTTGTTAGGATGCCAAGGATGTTCCCACTACAATATATATATATATATATATATATGCGCATGTAGGGTATTTTATGCTTCCGTAAAAACAATATTTGAATATTGATTTGCAATTTTTGAGTATTCTATATATACGAATGATAAAAAGATTTGAATTTTTAGCGGAATAATGATTTGAATATTGTAGAACAGGAAAATAAAAAACCGACGAGTCCAGTATGAAAGTCAATTCAAGTCCGCTACGAACTTTATGAATTTTTTAAATTTGTTTAGTCGTGTGGAGCGGGTTGACGACATTCCACTTGACCACAGCCACGTTTAATCTAAAAGGTTTGTTTGTATTTGGCGGGATATTTAGTCACGATTCTTTTGTTCTCTATGAATGCTAGCGTGACTTTGATACAACAAATAAATTTTTGGATTTTATTAATTACGTCTTCGAACACCACTGGTCCTTAGCTGATGTGTACTGTTATTATCTGATTATCTTAATGCGTAGTTCAAAGGACAAACTAGGTAACTTTTTGGATCCTTTTCCAATAATCCAACATCATATTTGTTTATTGAGTGGAAGAAGATATGTTAACCTAC
>JAXQQM020063935.1:0-57460 GCA_034641835.2 Pinus albicaulis | reverse complement strand
CGTTAAAACATAAAATAGTGACGGCCTTACCGATCATGGCAAGAATCGAGTTTCATTCATCGCTAGACTCGTTAAATTATTAAATAGCAATACTTTATTCGCCCAAAGGGTTGAATTATAGATCAAGAAAATATTATCCTCCTCAATCTTGTTAAAAAATAAAGAGGTACTGGTCAACAAATGATCGGGGAAAATTTGGGAGAAGTAAGAAGAAATATTTATGGTAGCAAGTCGCTCTTGAACATGACACTTCACTCTATGTCCGTGACTGTTTGGGTTGGGTAATCATCTTGAAGTTTCATTCATACCTATGGTTCATCATACCTTCACTTCAGTTTTGGGTCAATGCTGCCAACTCATCTCAGTGTCGCCAATATGTTCAAGAGAAGCCATCTAGTGAATACTCATCCTTCTGCAATACTCATAAACCTTCATTATCATGACTATCTTCCCTGAAAATAGCTATATCAATTCATACCTTTGTCTATGAACTCAGTAACTCCTGTTTCATAACAAGGTGGCTTCCTGTCGACGAAAAATCATTATCCAGGAAGTTCACTTAGAAACATCAGATTCAAGTACCATGAGGCTTGTTACAGCATCAACAAGATCCTCGCTTCTGGACTTTTGACTGAAATATTTTGTTTTCCATTCGACATCAAATCATCTATTCATTCCTTAAAAAATGCACTGCAGTACCTTTAAGGCCATTGACATCAATGGTGGTTCTCTTGTGTTTGTTAACAGCTCACATCATTCGCTGGTAATAAAACGATGTTTTTCCATGTTCGACTACAAATCATATATTCACATGGCTAGACTTGTACTCGAATTATCAAGTGAATGGATAAGAAGACCCTGGATCTAGTTTCAGCCATCCAGGCTGCAATTTCAGGATTGTTGTACACATCATATGTATGGTGACCTTACA
Source organism: Pinus albicaulis (assembly GCA_034641835.2). Lineage (NCBI taxonomy): Eukaryota > Viridiplantae > Streptophyta > Pinopsida > Pinales > Pinaceae > Pinus > Pinus albicaulis. The sequence continues at coordinate 56,529 of JAXQQM020063935.1, read as the reverse complement.
TATAGATCGTCATCCGAACATGGGCCTATATCTGTAGGCATATCTGTAGTGGGCAACATTCCAATATAGATGACTTTCGGAATTATGTACATGTTATTATATTGTTTATGTGGTGAACATGGGAATGCCTACCCTCAGAAATTATGATCAAGAGGATATACCATGATGTAACGTATTGTAAGATTGATGCAGGTCGCCTCTCCACTTCATCTCTAGCCCATCACAGTGTAAAGCATCTCAATCAAAATATTGTTATTAATATTCCGAATTCATGTTTTATGAGGAAATTGTTATAGGTAAATTTGGGCACCATTCCCAATGACCTAGTTAACTAGACATCATCTCCAGGATCAACAAATAGGGTCTATCATCCCCTATCATTTCAGTTGTTATATGCTCTAAGACAAAGAACAAGACAAATAATTCAAGAATTTCATCTGCAAAGGCTTCCAAGATTTTATGTTTATAATATATCATATGAGAGCTCATCAACGCTGCCTCTAAAGGGACTAAGTGTGTTGCATATGTAGGTAGCCCCATGCAAGGCTACTCTTCAAAGCACTTCCCGACATCTTAGGGTGCATTGGTCACGTTGGGAGCGAAATTCTCATTGTTCCGGAATCTCCACTTGGTGAGTGCCTTATAGAAGAGCTCACATGTGTCAAACTTCGGATCCATGTGTCCATTTGAAATCTACAATATTGGGAACATGTATTTCCTATTATTGGAAATTCATTGATTGTAAAACTACCTTCAGCTCCTCTATAAATTGAGCACAAATCTTAGTGTTTGAAAAGGAAGAATTTGTGTAGAGAAATTCTAGTGGAATTTCAATTAAGGAGACTGATTTGAGTGACATATTTCTGGAGATATATGCATTGTGATGAGGCTGGGATGCTGCTGGAGATGGTGAAACTAAATCAATCACTTGGTTGTAACCTCCCCTTCTATCATTAAACAAGATTACTGCTTATTTTTCCCTATATGCATTTGTATAAGCTTTGATTTTCCATATCATGATTTCTTATTTGATATATATGGTTTATGATTTATTGGTTTAGTTAAATAACTTGAATAAACATCTATATTATTTCTATCTCTTACTATTTAGTATTCATTATTGCAGGAAATATTTTGCACAGCCGGCTGGAATTTGAAGCTACAACAAAAGCGACAGAAGGAGACTTTGGAAGTGCTTGGATCCAAAGTAATCTTCCTATTTCATTCTCTATTTCTGTTTACAGTTAGAAAAGATAGTCATAAAGTCTTTGAACTATTGTTCTAGATTAGCACCTGTCTAGGGAAGAATGATTTATCCGCAATTCATAATTCTGCATAACACGAGTCATCCCCCAAGTTAAAGTGTAGTGGAAGCACTTTAGCCCACAGGAGGCTATTTGGGAGGACGAAAACTATATACGAGAAGCATATCCTGAACTATTTCCTGCGATGAAGTAAACATCGAGGATAGTGTTTACCTCTAGTGGGGGGAAATGTAACACCAAGATTAATTTTAATATGTTATGTTTAAAATACTTTTATAAAATACATTTGATTTTGTTAGCGGAAAATATGTTAACGAATATGATTATTCATTAGTGGACTTGAGTTCTACTTTATGAATAAAAATTACATTCAGTTGTTGGTTAACTGATTGGTAAATAATTCCAAGATTCCATTGTAAAAAGGAAGGGGTATTTTTTGACAGTTACCTTCCCCAAGGGGATAAAAATGAAATACTGGGAAGGGGAAGGGGTTTTGTACATGATGAAAAGAAAAGGATTAACAACAAATTGTTGTAAAGGAAATAATTGTCCAGAGCTGGCTCATTACCAATGAAGCTCTGTAACACGAAAAGAGTGTAGGCTGGACAAAGGTCGTGAGGCCTAGCTTGTGAAAATAAATGCTAACTTAGACTCTGGTGCTGAGCACAGGGCGAGCAGAGGACATGATTTCCTCTCTCATGGTTGGGTGGCACAATCAGCTAAACAGAAAACAGAGATAAGTATTTGAGTTTTCTGCTTAAGCTTATATAAAATAATAACATATCTGTATTTCACTTATGTGTTTGACTTATTACAAGAATTAAAGAGGGTTATCTTCTAATCTAGATTTTAACACTGGTATTTTCTTATCTAGAAAAAATGAAATAATCTGGACATTAGAAAAAAAAATTAGTGTATGGCTTGATGAAGTTAAGAAATGTGAAGTTTATAAACTCTTGTTGTAAAAATATTGTTACATTCTGTAAATCATAAATCACATTCTGTAAATCATGAATTCTATGAATATATATATATATATATATATATATATATATATATATATATATATATATATATATTTGTATTAGCAGAGAAGGATTTTCAAATAAGTAAACTGTGTATAGTAGATTAATTGTTCTTAACAACATCATGTGTCAATGTACAAATTAGATAAGTGCATAGAAAATTGATGTAATAAATTACATAGGAAGTGTATTGAGGGTAGAATAAGAACAAATGGTAATAGCATAAAACTACTTATAAATCTCCAATAAACAGTGTAAAGAAGCATTAGCCTTGGAGGTTTAGAACCCAGGCTCTTTGGTGAACAGAGCAGGGTTCAATGTCCTCTGGCCACTTGTTGTTCAAAGTACACAAGAAGTTGAGCTTTAACAAAGAAAAATAAAAAAGGATATAAATTATTAAGCTAATGTCAACTCTAGAAATCGAAAACACGTTAACGCATAAATCGACTAAAAATGAAATGAACCCAGAAATATGAATTAAATATTTCCTTCTTGGAAGATAATAATATATATTTATATACAAACAAAAATTCAGAATGAAAAAAATTAATTACAAATATCTGAGTTGAAAACATGAGCTAGAAATTAATTAAAAACAGGGAATATAAGAGCGGAGATATATATGAGTTAACCCTGTACAAACGAGCAAAGGCTCACGAATGGCGGAATCATATTTGAGGTAAAATCTTTCAAAAAAAAATTATACAAATTATAAAGTTATCCATAAACTTTATTTGGAGCTTCTAAGAAGTCAAGAAATGGGTTAAACCTTCTCTACTTAAAACCCTGAATAATAACTACACCAAAGGCATTCACACTAAGGCTCAGAACTCAACCCTCTCAAGGGAGGCCTTAAACTAATCACATGAAAAGAATGAGGATCGGTTTCCAGTACTTGTCACAGACAGAGGGTTTAACCCTTAGTAAATCGTGCGAATTGAGGAAACCAAATGTATTTTCTGATAGGGGTTCGACTTACCTATGGTAGCCACCCGAGGAGATGTATTAGAGAACTCCAGAATCCATTTATTTTCCAGGACCTCTGCAACCAACCCTAGCATGGAGAAATAACAGAAGAGGGTTCGTGATTATCCCACTCCAAATTCCAAAGTTAAAATAAGAAGGAAAAGGGAATTGTGAAACATACTTTTACCTGACCTCCAGCTCTCAACACACTTGGTGGATGGCGTTGTGAGAGAATAAAATACAGCAAATGCTGAATGAAACCCTCCAGTGATTAGGAGTTCATAATTTTTTCTCAAAATTTAAAGTTACAGGATTGGTTTGAAACTAGGATGCTTGCGTAGATCTCGTCTTCCTAATTCTGGCGCCACAAACGATTCGAAAAATAAATGTCATATGAGGGATATATCACATTCTAATCGATTTCCCAAACAACTAAAATTTGCGACAGGGTTAACTGGGATGCCCAGTCAACATGGAGGATTCATAGTTAGCAAAAATGAATATTCCAAAGAATATTCCTTTTCTCAGATCCATTCAAAGGATGACAAGTGGCACATTGTGATTTGTTCAGGGTTGTACGTTGTATTTTTGGTGAACCAATTATAGAGTGACACTTGGCCAGCCCTGAGGCCGCCACGTGTCCCCAAGAGGTTAGTGTAAAATTGTATAAATTCTGCAAGGTTCAACCCCAGGACCTTCGGCCTATGCGCATATATCTCCACCAACCGGCCTACAATTTTTCTTAACTATATATTAGTCCACCGGTTATAGTTAAAGTTTATAACATATGTATACGGGGTCGGGACTGCCGGTGATCCCAACCCGTGGGCGGTCCAAGGTATATGATCACATGTCATCTGCAACAAACCACAATGCCAGAACGTTAAGGCTTATCCGCTCGGGGTCATCACAACAGTTAAGCCTCTTCACATGGCGGAGTCTATGCAATGGTTTTTTTTCCCCAATAAGCTACTCCTATTATCGTATACAAAAAAAATTTACAAAGAGGTCCTGCCTCATAAGATCTTGCCTAGATGGCAGCTTTGTCAAAAACCGATATCTATCCAAAAATACCAAAAGTCGAACTTGAACCCCGTTACGATCAAAATAATCATAAATTTCACCTAAACCTGTCTAGCTAAATCTACAAGAGAAGGCTACCCACGCAGGGGAAACCGGCTTTTAAACAAAGAAGCACATTTCTGAACATGTAAATTGTGAAAACAAAAATGCAAATTATCAAATCCAGACCATCCTCTATGAGGCAAAAACCTGGGAGTAAATACGCATTCAGGATTCATGAGAATTGGACGGCGTTTCTTCCACAATCCGACACCCATATTCATATGGGTCTACATCCATCACTTGAAGGGTTTCTTTGCCAATTGAGTCGCCATGCTGCGAATCACTCGGACCTGCAGGGATGCTGGTGACTGGGTTTCTGCTGCGACAATGCTCCTCACTCTACCTGCTATTAGAGGGTGGAATAAGATGCTGCTCGATGACATTCCTCTCCAAAGGCGCAGCCAGAACCTGACCAGCCTTAGTCTCTGAATCAGCTTGGAATTCAAAAGTGATTTTTGCTGTCAAAGTGGAATTACATATGGCACATGGAAGGTGGAGCTGGGTGATATGGGACTGAACAGGTGGGGGGCAAGGAGAGAACGGTGTGTTATGGGAGCCCCGAGCCTAAGAAGATGGACCAGACCCCTGAGCACGGCCACTCCTAGTGGCAGGATAGCGACCGGAGAAGTACTCAGAGGACTGGGAGGTTGAACCAGAGGTGGAAGTAGAGGGTTGTCTAGTAGCTTTCCCACGGCTAGTGCCTCTCCTGCACCTCATTCGTTGTCGGAGGCGAGGCATGATGCTGTGAGCTGACCAGGAGATGCGTGGGTTGGTAGAGCGAAGATTGAGAGCCGAATCCACAAAGAGATGTAGGGAAGCGCCAGCATGGAGGGCCGAAACCCGCTCAGAAGGTGAATTGGACTGAAAATTGCAGAAAGGGCTATGAGTGTAATGAAAGCCCGGCGTAAGTTCGATGCAACAGGCTAGAGCACACCGCATCCCAGTACTGGTCCGAGAGTGGGGCTCAACTGCAACAACAAAACAACATGAGCACAAAGGAGTGGCCTCAATGAATCTAGACTGGAACGACATGGTTGAAATTCTAACATGTTGGCGTTGGAGGAAGAGTTGCGTTATTGCAGCATTGAAGTTGATGGCAGGGAGTTTAATGCTTTTCCTTGTGCGAAACTGTGTGGCGGTGGTGTGAGGCCACGCGCCATCCCACGTTTGTCAACGTGCTCTCATACTATGCCCATCAGACACCCGCATCCGAGAGAGTCTATGCGATGGTTATCTGGATGGTTACGAGACATTAAAATCGAGTTTCAACGTTATTACTCTCGCATAAGCGGAGTTCCGCTCTTAATATTAATTGCAACCGTGTATTTTGAGGTTTTTCTATGTACAACTTCACTCCTTACTAACATTTAACTAAATAGTTAGCACCGGGTATGGTGTTAGGCGCGCCCTATTTCATGGGTTGTGGCTAAACTAACTCCAATTAAGTGGAGTTCTCCCCAATTAGTGGATTTTTTCTAGGAGTTACTAGGAAAATGAGTTGGAGGCTAAATTTTTGCCCAATCTGAGTGAATGAAGAGTCATTCTAGACTAATTGGAGCATTATGGAGCTAGTGGTGCAGAGAAAACAACCATTAGAGGCCTGTAAACACATTTATTTGCAAAATTTTGAGCATAATGAAAGATAGACATGCCATTGGGAGTTGGACCCGCAGATATAGCCCAGGAGGGGTGAACTTCTTCATCATGCCTGCTATGTAAATGTTATGTGTGGTTTTATTTTTCTATTATACACTGTTGTTCAGTGTTATTTACACTTATTTTCATGCTTCTAATTCATAAAATCATCTATATTTCATGGTTAAAATTCTCAATCCTTAAGCAAACTATGGAGACAAGTATGCACATGTTTTATAGCTAAAAAGACACTTAGCACAACAAACTAATACAGTCCTTTCAGATCAGTTTGGTATCAGATCTAGAGCTTATTCTCTAATATTGTTTTGTGCAAAGATTTGTTTAACTGTTTGCAAGTGTTAGATGCTTACTAGGCTCAAGCTCAAGAGAGGAGAAGGCACATTGGTGGAAGCAAGAGGGTCTCAAAGTGAGCCATATCAAAGGAGAGCAATATTTCCACAATCTCCACCACCTAGTTCACCTCCTAAGGAAGAAAAAGCACCATTAAGCATGCCTCTAGAGGAATAATAAATCCATGAAGAAGTTGATCCCAAAGAGGAGGAAAGAGTGTTTAGGAAATCATTCCTTGACGTGACTGATATGGTTAGAATCCTTTATCAAGAATGTAATGAGAAACTGGAAGGAGAAGGATCCAAACTTCACAAGGAAGGACATGGATCATCAGGAGGTCACAACGATGAAGATAAGTCAAAGAAGGGAAATGGAGGAAATGGAGGCAGTGGAAAGTTACCATCCTCACCATCATCATCATCATCCTCTACTTCAGTACATCAGCCACACAAGTCAAAGAACACTGATAAAAGTCATTTTCTAAAACTTGATGTTAAGTTTTAATTTCCAATGTTTAATGGTGAAGTCAATGTAGAATCTTGATAATTGGATTAGGAAATTGGAGGTCTATTTGAGAATCTAGAACCTTCAAGATGATGATACCAAAATCCAATTAGCTTCATTGAGAATGGAAGGTGAAACACTTGTTTGGTCAGAATCCAAGACAAAGGAGGAGATCAAGAAGCATGGTAAGCTTATCCTATCATGGACTGATTTCATTACTGCAATAAAAAAACAGTTTTATCCATTATCTCATATGTAGAAATCCATAATGAGTTGGAAAAACTTTAGACAAATGAAAGGAAAAAATGTGCAAGAATACACCCAAGAATTTAGGAGAAGAGGTCTCTTATTAGGGGTAGATTTGCATAGCCAAGATACTTTACTCAAGTACATAGGAGGCTTACATATCTACCTTAAACATACTATTCTCATGTTTAGCCCCACAAGTCTAGATGAAGTATGTTTTCAGGCCACACATCTAGAAGCTAGAGGGAAAAACATTTCTAAAGAGGGTAGAAAGAAACCTTTAAAGGGTAAATTCAAAGAGAAGACCTCAAAAGGTAAAATAAAAAAGAATGCATCTGTTAAGAAAGAGGGAGAAAAATTGGTTTGTAAAAATTTTTCAATAGAAGGCCATGATGAAAATCATTGTTGGAAATTACATCCTAAAATGAAACCCAAGAGATACAACAACAAAGGGAAACAAAAAACTACAGCTACAACTCAACATGATTTAGGAGAAGATTCAGGTGATGAATCTAAAATTATAGCCATTGGATTGAAGAACATGAAGGGGAAACAAATTGAAACTAAACCCTGTAATAGTGCATCAAATTGTCACATTCATGCTCCAAATGAAGAAGAAAGAATTGAACTGTTTCATGCGAGGGTCATATCCAAACATACCAAGATTGACACATTTTTTGACAGTGAGTCAGAAGAAAACTTAATCTCTGAAGAATTGGTCAAGAAACTAAATCTTAAGACCATACAACATCCAAAACCATATCCACTTGGTTGGATTTGTAAGGATGCAAATTTACAGGTTTCAAAGAAGTGTATATTGCGGTTTGCAATAACTGCACATTTTGTTGACATAGTTGAATTAGATTTGGTTCCGCTTGACATAACAGGTATTGTGTTGGGGAGTCCTTACTTGTATGATAGGAAAGCGATATTCCAATGCCATGAGAATAAATACCATTTATTCAAATATGCAAGGAGTAAATTGTTAGAGCACATCACAAGAAGACAAACATTGCTATGGTAAATGATGGACATGTAAAGAGGCTGGTAAATTCAAGTAAGAATTTTGTTCTTCTAATGATTAAGCCTAAAGCTGATGTTAATTATGAATCATTTGATGGTTGCAATCCTAAATTTAGGCCATATTTATATGATGTTTTTGATGCACATCATGATATGTTTCAGGAGCCAACAGGATTGCCTCCAAAAAGAGAGATTCAACATGAAATTATCAAGATTGTCTTCTTCCAAACATCGGCATGTATCACATGTTGATAATGGAGAATGATGAAATAAAGAGGAAAATCAAGGAGATTTTGGAGAAAGGAATCATAATGCCAAGAACTTCGCCATGCGGCTCACCCATAGTCTTGATTCCAAAGAAAGATGGGACTTGGAGCATGTGTGTAGAATTCAGAGCTTTGAACAAGATAATAGTAAATAATCAATACCCACTCCCAAGGATAGATGATTTGCTTGATCAGCCGAAAGATGTAAATTTTTTCACTAATTTAGATTTACGAAGTGGATATAATCAAGTAAGCATTGCAGAAAGTGACATATGGAAAACCACATTCAAAACCAAACAAGGACTCTTTGAGTGGTTAGTTATTCCATTTGGTTTTTGTAATGCACCAACGACTTTCATGCATGTTATGGATAGCATTTTGTGTCCATTAATTTATGACTTTGTGATTTTTTACTTAGATGACATATTGATTTTCAGAAAAACAAGAGAAGAACATGTCTTGCATGTGAATAGAGTGTTGTATGTTTTGAAGAAAGAGAAATTATTTCTTAAGATGTCAAAGTGTGATTTTGGAAAGACTTCTTTAGTTTATTTGGGACACATTGTAGGAGGAGGCGAGTTGATAATTGGCCTACTCCCAAAATAGTAACCGAGGTAAGAATTTTCTAAGGTGCAGCTCAGTTTTGGAGAAATTTTATTGCTAACTCTTATGCCATCACAGGTCCTATGCATTCAGTGAAAAGTGTGAAGAAAGGCTTCCAATGGGGAGGCAAACAACAAAAAGCTTTCGAAGCTTTAAAATACAAGATCAGTTCAGCTCCAATCCTTGCATTACCGAATTTGAGACATCCATTCGAGATACAAATTGATGCTAGTGGTTATGCAATGGGCGTAGTTCTTTTGCAGCATGGTAAGCCTATCACTTTTCATTCTGAAACATTCAATGGTGTTATAACTAATTATCCTACAAATGACAAATAACTATATGCGTTGGTACAAAGGGTCAAGAAGTTGAAACACTACTTGATGGGTAAAGAGAGGATTGTACATATCGGTCACCAACCATTACATTACTTGCAATCGCAAACAAAATTGCAGCAATCACGACATTTCAAGTGGATGGGATTTCTTCAACAGTTTCACTTGGTTATAAGGTACAAGAAAGGTATTTTCAATAAATTTATTGATATGCTTTCACAACTGATTATAAGTGCTTCTACTTTACTAAAAAATGATCCTATTGTCATTAGAGTTACATAGAACAATATTCACATGATGTTTATTTTCAAGATGTGTATGTTAATTTGAGTGAAGGAAATCAAGTTGAAGAAAATGATTATCACATGCATAACAATTTTCTGTTTCATTTGGGCAAGTTGTGTATACCAAAAGGACAGAGGCTAAGTGTCATGAGAGAAGCTCATTCATCTCTTATTGTTGGAAACTTTGGGGTAATCAAAACACTGGCGCATATACAAAGGTATCACTATTGGCCTTGCATGGTAGATAGTGTGTCGCATTTTATAAGAGGTTGTTCTATGTGTGCAACAAGAAAGCTTAGTAATAGGAAGCTTGGGTTTTACACACCACTACAGGTACCATCAAGGCCATGGCAGAGTGTCTCCATGGACTTTGTTGGAGGTCTATCTATGTAAAGAAAACATCATGATTATCTTTAAGTATTTGTGGATAGATTTAGTAAAATTTGTATACTTGTATCATGTAAGAAAACCATTACTATTGAACAAACTGCTGAACTTTATTTTCTGCAATTATGGGTTCATTATGGATTTCCAACTTCTATTGTTATTGACAGGGATTCTAGATTCATTGGGAATTTTTGGTCCAATATATGGAGTATGATGGACACAAATTTGAAAAAGAGTACTGCTTTTCATTCGCAAACTGATGGACAGACTAAGGTGGTGAACAGAACCGTTGTGCATCTATTGAGAGGATATTGGAGCAAACATCCTAAGTTGTGGGATGAGAAACTGCATTACATTCAGCACGCTTACAACCGGGCAAAGCACTCTTCTACAAGTACATCACCTTTTGAAGTATGCTTTGGGTATTTTCCAAAATCACCATTAGACTTCATCTTTGGTAAGGATGTTGCAAAATATGGCAATAGTGACATTGATAAGGCTGGAATTTTCACTGAGAAAATTTAGATTATACATCAACAAGTTCAAGAACAACTTGAGAAAAGTTAAATCAAATACAAGGAGAGGCATGAAAAACATAGAATTGATCACAAGTTTTAAGAGGGAGATGAGTTATCGTTGTGCATAAGAAAATAAAGGATGCAAGGAGAAGGTAAAATGCTCAAACCCATTTTCTATGGTACATTCAAGACCATAAAGCAAGTTGGTAAAATTTCAACTTGACTTTCCTTCATATATGCAAATGTATACAATTTTTAATTTTGAAAATTTACGTTTGTATGAGCCACCTTTGATCGATGATTAAGGAAATGATGTTCAACTACCTTCTATTAAGGATTTCTCACCAGAATTTTTGAATGAGCTCAAGGAAGATACAATTCTTGACAGGAGGATAAGAGTATCCAAGAGGGGATGTTTTCACTACCTTCGAGTTGGTATCAAAGGCAGTAAGATAAGCAAGGTGAAGTCGATGGAGGTTCGAAAGGTGATGGATTTGTACCCTCATCTAATGAACAAGTAATCAAGTCTTTTGGGGTCCAAAAGCTTCCCAATGGGGAGGTGTGATCAGGAGTTCATAAATTTTTTTCAAAATTGAAAATTACAGGATTGGGTTGAAACTAGGATGGTTGCGTAGATCTCATCTTCCTGATTCTGTCGCCGTGAATGGTTCGAAAATCTGATGCCATATGATGGAGACATCGTGTTTTGATCGATTTCCCAAACAGCTAAAATTTGTGACAAGGTTGAATGGGATTCCCAGTTAGCATAAAGGATGCACAGTCAGCAAAAAGGAATATTTCGAAGAATATTCCTTTTCTCAGATCCAATCAGAGGATGACAAGTGGCACATTGTGTTTTGTTTAGGGTTGTATGTTGTATTTTGGGTGAACCAATTATAGGGTGACACGTGGGCAGCCCTGAGGCCACCACATGTCCCCAAGAGATTAGTGTAAAATTTTATGAGGTCCACAGGGTTCAACCCCGCAACCTCCGGCCTGCACGCATAGATCTCCACCAACCGGGATACAATTTTTCTTAACTATATTAGTCCACGTGTTATATTTAAAGTTTAGAACATATGTACATGGGGTGGTCCCAACCCGCTAGCAGTCCAAGGTATATGATCACATATCATTTGCAAAAAACCACAACACCAAACCGTTAAGACCTATCCACTCAAGTTCATCACAATAATTAAGCCTTCTCACATGGTGGAGTCTATGTGACAGTTACTCCGATGGTTACGCGACATTAAACTCGAGTTTCAATCCTATTACCCCAAGTATAACTAGAGTTCCACTCCGATATTAAATGCAACCGCGAGTTTTGGGGGTTTCCATGTGGCCACGCCCTACCCTTAACATTTAACTAAACGGTTAACACTAGCGAGAAAGTTAGAGCACACCCTATTTTTGTGGGTTTTGGCTAAACTAACTCAAGTTAAGTGTAGTTCTCCACAATTAGTGGAGTTTTTCTAGGATTTACTGGGAAAATGAGTTAGAGGCTCAATTTTCACCCAATATGAGTGAATGAAGAGTCATTATAGACTAATTGGACCATTCTAGAGCCATTGGTGCAGAGAAAACATCCATTAAAGGCCTATAAACACATTTATTTGAAAAATTGTGAGCATAATGAAATATGGACATGCCATTGGGAGTTGGACCAACAAATGTAGCCCAGGAGGGATGAACTGCCTCATCATGCCTTCTGTGTAAATTTTATGTGTGGTTTTATTTCTCTATTATACATTATTGTTCAATGTTATTTAGGCTTATTTTCATGCTTCTAATTCACAAAATAATCTATATTTCATGGTTAAAATTCTCAATCCTTAAGAAAACTATGGAGACAAGTATGCACATGTTTTATAAATGAAAAGAAACTTAGCACACCAAAATAATACAGTCCTTTCAGATCATCTGAACAACCTATCATCCTAAGTATCAATGAACCTGAAAGAAAATGGGTTAAAAAGAACTCAACACTGATAAAAAAACCGAGTTATCTCTCCATTAACTTGAGCGAATGAGAATAAAAAATTCCAACTAGAACAATACCTGCGAATGGAACAAGAAGCAAAGAAGTGGTACTTAAAACAAAACCCTTACGCATGGTTTTTTAGGCACATTGCCATGATGAAAGCAAACAATTAAAGAAAAACAAGATTTACCTGAAGGCATCCTAGAACTGGAATCAATCTCACGCTCTCTGGCGAGAGGGAGAGGTATTACCCTTCCTACCAAAGAAAAATACCAGGAGAAACAACTTGAAAAGCTGCACAGCTTGAGCATTGAAACAAATGATTAATGAATGTGGCAATTGGGGTTGGATAGTTACCCTAAACACTTGAGCAATGTTTCCTACCATCTAATCTAGGTATTGGAAGATTTACGGTCAACACATATCCCTGTAAACAAAATGCGATGGACAATTGTCTAAGAAATTTTGAAAATCAAGAAGCCTCTTATAGGATAATAGGTGGACGAGCAACCGGCTTGAGTGGATCATGAAGTTAAGTGCAGATTACAAAATAATACAATGAAACTTAAATCAAATCCAATCTGAGAAAAAAGTACGCATGGATGATTAATGATCATTAATACTTTGATGAGTCATTAAAATAAATAATGTAATGGATTTAACATCTGATAACCATAAATTAACAATAAAATTTCAAAGATAGGGGTAGGTTTTATGTACAAGCATTTTTAAATGTTTCATACATTGTGACATATTTGTTACATACAATATAATGTATACTTTGGGTGTAATTTTTTTTTCTAAAATCAAAGCATGGTTACACGTAGGGGCTAGATGGGACATTTAAATAACCATCGGTGTTTTCTTCTTTTGTTAATTTTATGCACAGTGACATGAATTATTGATAAGTTTCTATTGAGGAGAGGATCTAGTCATCAGACACCAAGAACTACAAGGGAAGCTCATTCCCTACGTAGTCCAGGGATTAACCAAGAGATGTGGGTATAATTGAGTGTGGATTAGCACCAAAAAACTAGTAGATTACTAGAAGAACATCAGTGTAAAACCAATAGATTGTTACATACGGTACAACAGCTCCATACGGAAATGATTCGAGTAAGAAGCGACAATGAAAGTTTAATGCAGGAACATGAGAGGATTCTTAAGAGCCTCTCAGATAAGAATAATCATCGTGCTACACAGCCGAGCCCAGAGAGGGACACCCATGAAGGTAGTGAGTAACAACAACAAGTTAATGACAATCCAGAAGGAAGTCGTACCCAGTTAAGTAAGAAAATCAAAAGTTACAATGAAGTGGAGTCTGGGAATGCTTCATAACAATAGGAGATAAAGAAACAAAAAGTGGAGCTATAAGGTGAATTTCAGAAAATTAAACCTCCTACCTTCGATGGAGAGGCTGAAGAACTGGCAGAAGCATGGATAATTAATATTAAAAAATATTTTCAATTTTAAGATTATAACAGCAAGCTCAAATCTCACTTGGCTATTTATCAACTGCAGGAAAAAGCCACATTACAGTGGGAGGAAGTTAAAAATGCGCGGGGAATTGAAAATGAGAATGTGACTTGGGATCCTGGTGCAAGTTTAAGTTATATAAATCCCTGAGTAGTTGAAAACAATAAACTGCAAAGCCAAAAAATTTAAATTCCATGGTTGGTACAGTTGGCTACTGGAGCAAAGAGAAGGGTTAACGCTAAAATCTCAAATTGTATCTTGGAAATAGGAAGACAACATATAATTGTTGAATTGAATATTCTACCCTTGGGCTCCTACGATATATTGCTAGGAATGGACTAGTTAAAAATACATTGGTCACTGGTAGATTGCCAGGATAAAATCATTCATTTTAAGGCAAAAGATGGTACTCTTCAAGAACTTCAAGGAATTAAGAAACCACTTCAATTGTGCCCTGTCATTGCATCCCAGCTGGGTAAATGCATCAGAAAAGGGTGTCAACTTTACGCTATTCAAGTGAGGTTTACTAAATCTAAAGACAAGACACTTGTGTTGGAAAATATCCCAGTTTTTTATGACTTTATGGATATGTTTCCTGAAAATATTTTGCGATTACCTCCAAAGAGAGATATTGATTTTACTATCAAGTTAATACCTGGAGCAACACCTATTTCACTAGCACCATACAGAATGAGTGTGGTCGAGCTAACAGATTTAAAAATCTGGCTGCAATAACTATTGTATAAGGGGTATTTTCATCCCAGTGTGTCCCCTTGGGGAGCACTAGTGTTGTTCATTAAAAATAAATACAATACGATGTGGACGTGTATGGATTACAACAGCTTAATAAGCTGAATGTCAAAAACAAATATCCACTGCCATGAATAGATGACCTTTTTGATCAATTAAAAGGAGAAACTGCATTTTCAAAGATTGAAATAAGATCTGGGTATCACCAGATATAGATGAAGGATGAGGACATACCCAAAACAGTCTTTCGTACCATATACAAACATTATGAATTTGTGGTATTACTGTTTGGATTAAACAATGCGCCAACAACATTCATGAGTCTGATGCATGGTATCTTCCACTAATTTTTGGATAAATTTGTTTTAATACACATTGATGATATATTGATATACTCTAAAAATATGGAAGAACATAAGGAACATTTACGCTTGGTGTTGAAAATTTTACGGGAACATCAGATCTACGCCAAATTTAGAAAATGTGATTTTTACAAAGAACAGATCCAATATTTCGGCCATGTAATATCTGTTGAAGGAATCTTAGTAAACCCTGAAAAGATAAAGATGATCATGGAATGGAGAGTTCCCCGAAATGTAGCAGAAATTCGTTCTTTCATGGGCTTAGCTAGTTACTATTGGTGCTTCATTGAAGGCTTCTCTAAGATATCCTTTCCCATTACTTCCTTACAGCTGAAGAGGCAAGTTTTTAAGTGAACTAATGAATGTCAAGCCAGTTTTGAATGGCTAAACCAACTATTAACTACTGCCCCTATATTGAAAGTAGTTGACCCAAGTGGAGAGTTTGAAGTTTGCACTAATGCTTGTAAGGAAGGGGTGGGATCAATATTGACACAAGATGGAAAGGATATAGCGTATGAATCCAGGAAGCTAAAGGACCATGAGCAACGATACTCTACTTATGATTTAGAGTTGACTGTGATAGTACATAACCTTCGCGTTTGGAGACATTACTTGTTGGGGAAAAAGTTTGTGGTAAGAACCGACCACAGTAGCTTGACTAGCTACTTTAAAAAATCTGATTTGAATGCCCGCCAAGCAAGATGGAATGCACTCCTAAGTGAATTCGAATTTTACATTCAACATGTGAAAGGTAAGGAGAACCGTGTAGCTAACACTTTAAGTAGGAAACTACATTTCATCTATGAACTTTACTTTAATAAAGCATAATTTAAGTTCTGGGAGAAAATAATGGGGGCAACAAAGAGAGAGCCTGAGTATCACTTTTTGTGGCAGCAAGCACAAGAAGAAGAAAAACAAGGAAAACAATCAGATTATGGGATCAATGATAAACAACTTTTCATATTTCGAGGGAAAATATGTATTCCAAATCATATGAGCTTGAAGGAGCTGATTTTGGATGAATATCATCAGAGTTCCTATGCTGGACATCCCGGATATCAAGAGATGCTAACAGAAATTAGAAGGGATTATTTCTGGCCTAGAATGCATAACAAAATTACTTAATACCTGACCAAATGTTTTGAGTGTCAGCAAGTGAAGGTGGAGCACGACATTCAGCAGGATTACTTCATCTTATTCCTGTATCGAAATGGAAATGGGAAGTCATCTCACTTGATTTCATCACAAGCCTACCGAAAATCAAGAGACACAATGATTCAATTATGGTGGTTGTGGACAGACTCAACAAGGTAGCTCATTTCATACCAGTCTAGTCAACTTACAAAACCGTACATATTGCTGACATCTTCATGAGAAAAAATATTTAGACTGCACAACATTACGAGATTCATCATCTTAGATCGAGATGTAAAGTTCACCTCAGCTTTCTGGAAGGAACTATTCGCTGGTTTGGAAACACATATCCAATTTAGTATAGCCTATCATCCTCAAACAGATCGAAAGACTAAATGGGAGAATCAAATATTAGAAGACATCCTACGCATGTATGTGATGCAAGAAACCCACAAAGTGGGAAGAGTATTTGCATCTGATCAAATTCGCCTGCAATAATGGATACCGTGAATCCCTCAAGATGAGACTTTTGAGGTATTATACGGAAGACAATGTCAGACTCCCATAAACAAGAGCAATTCAGAAACCAAACTGATGGTTGGGCAAGACATGCTGGAGGAAATGGAGTGTGAGGTAAGGAAAACCAGACAGAATTTAAAAGCAGCTGAGGACAACCAAAAGATATATGTCGACCAAAAAATAACTTTTTGAGAGTTTGAAGTAGATGACCACGTCCATGTAAGAATTAAACCTAAGAAAAGTACCCTAAGATGGACTACCTATGCCAAAATGCCTCCCATGTACTGTAGACTATTCCAAATTTTGGAATGAATAGGGTCAGGGGCTTATCAGTGGGCATTTCCTAGCCACATATTGGTGCACAACTTGTTTCATGTATCATTACTAAAACTATGCATACATGACCCCAAGCATGTTATACACTACAGAGCGTACATGTAAGTTATGTTTAAATTATGAGTTTTAAAAAAAAAGGATCCATAATTAAATTAATTATGAATTTTGTTGCATGAAGGTAGAACCAGACGATGAATTTGTGGTATAACCTCAGTGTATTCTCAATCAAAGAGAAATAACGCTCCGGAGGCTAGCCATCCCCCAAGTTTTCGTTACTTGGGAGGACGAAAACTCTATACGAGAAGCATATCCTGAACTATTTGTTGCGATGAAGTAAGCATAGAGGATGATGTTTACCTCTAGCTGGGGAAAATGTAACACCCAGATTAATTTTAATATGTTATGTTTAAAATACTTATAAAATACATTTGATTTTATTAGTGGAAAAGAGATTAATGAATATGATTATTCGTTAGTGGACTTCAGTTCTAATTTATGAATAAATATTACATTCATTAGTTGGTTAACTAATTGGTAAATAATTCCAAGATTCCAAGGTAAAATGGAAAAGGAATTTTTTGACAGTTACCTTCCCCAAGAGGATAAAAAGGAATTCTTCGGAAGGTGAAGGGGTTTTGTACATGATGAAAATAAAAGGGTTAACAACATATTGTTTTAAAGGAAAGAGTTTTTCAAAGTTGGCTTAATACCAGTGGAGCTCTGTAACCTGAAAGAAGTGTAGGCTAGACATAGGTCCTGAGGCCTAGCTTCTGAAAATAACTACTACCTTAGACTCTAGTGCGGAGCACACACGGAGAAGAAGACGTGATCGCCTCTCTCATCGTTGGGTGGCCCAATCAGTTAAACAGAAGAAAAAAAAAGATAAATATTTGAGTTCTCTGGTTAAGTTTATATAAAATAATAACATATTTGTATTTCACTTATGTGTTTGATTTATTACAGGAATTAAAGAGGGTTATCTACTAAGCTAGATTTTAACACTATTATTTTCTTATTTAGAAAAGATGGAATAATCTGGATATTAGAAAAAAAAAACAGTATATGTCATGATGAAGTTAAGAAATTTGAAGTATAGAAACTCTTTTTGTAAAAATACTATTAACCTGTGTAAATCCTAAATTCTCAGAAAATAGATCTATATATATAACAACAAAGAAGGATTTTCAAATGAGTAAATTGTGTCTAGTAGAGTAATTGTTCTTAACACCATCATGTGTCAATGTACAAATTAGATAAGTGCATACAAAAGTAATGTAATAAATTACATAGGAAGTGCATTGAGGGTAAAATAACCACAGATGGTAATATGCATAAAACTACTTATACATCTCCAAAAAATAGTGTAAAGAATCATTAAGC
This sequence comes from Pinus albicaulis, assembly GCA_034641835.2. NCBI lineage: Eukaryota > Viridiplantae > Streptophyta > Pinopsida > Pinales > Pinaceae > Pinus > Pinus albicaulis. Next base: position 38,055 of record JAXQQM020063935.1, on the reverse strand, counting down.
TTGGAGGTTTAGAACCTAAGCTTCGTTGTGAATAGAGTTGTGAACAGAGTAGGGTTCAATGTCCTCTGGCCACTTATTGTTCAAAGTACACAATAAGTTGAGCTTTAACAAAAAAAAAAAAGCTATAAATTCTTAAGCTAATGCCAACTCTGGAAATGGAAAACATGTTAACAAAGAACTCGGCTAACAAACCAATGAACCCAGAAATCTGTCTTAAATATTTCCTTCCTAGAAGATAATATATATATATATATGTTGGCTCCATGGGTCCTGACCCAGGTTTGGAGGTTCAAGGTTTTCCAACAAACCCCTATATTATTGGCCCTTTCGACAGTGACTTGCTTGCGTAGGCCAAAGTCTCACCCGAAGTAGTATGGGTGGATGTTGGAACCAGGTTTCCACACCCTGGGAGAGGGTAGGTAAGTCAAGCAGAGTTGTGTTTGACCTTATAATGAATAGATCTTATATCACGGACCCTATATCTACAGATTCCCTTCACATCCACGTGTGCAACAGCAATGACATTCACAGTAGTCAACAGAGCATGAACTCATATATAACGATAATGCGACTATTTATATGAAGTGCAATAGAACAGACCCAAATCGCAACATAAACAATTAACACAAGTATGTTCGCATCTTAAATCAATAACACAGTAGTATATATTAATTAACCAAAAATCACAGAATCAATCACAGTAATTTCAGTAGATTTAGCTATTCAACAATACTTCCGCATTCATTAATCCTTCAATTCTACTTACAATACCCCAAAATCCAACCTGCACACACATTAGTAGGGTCCGCACATAGCAGGAAAGAGAATATTCACGCAAAAAGCAGCAGGAGTCCTTCCCCAACAACCCTAACCAGATCTATTAGTTCGCAATTAGCATCAAACTCTATTCCCAGTCTGTCTTACAACTCAAAAAGGTTCAACTACTTATACTATTTTAGCCTATGCATCCAATGGTTCGCAAACCGTGGTTTGCGGACTCTTGGTCTACCCTTGACCCACTTAAAATGATTTAGGGGCTTTGATCCACCCCAAAACCCCTGCGTTAGACTAAATATAATAAAAAATATACAAAATGGACCAGTTTCGCAGCTTGTGGGAGACCCTGTTCCAAAATTCCCCCAACACAATCTTGTGACTCGTATTGAGTCACTGCGGTGGTAGGTTCTTCACCTGCATTAGTGCAGTTGCTCGGGCCATATAGTCACTTTATCCGATATGGTTTTAGCTGATTTCCATTGATGTAGCCTAGTAGTATATCACTATGTAGGGTAGCTAGCCTAACAACTCCGCCATCCGTGATTTCTGGAACTATGTAGGGACCAAGCCAATGCTTTCGGAACTTTCCTGAATGCTTGGAAAATTGGCTATCATATATGAGGACCAATTCACCGTCCGTCACCATTTTTTGGTGAATATGTTGGTCATGCCAGGCTTTATCACGAGCCTTCTTAACCTGCAGATGGAAATTGGCTAGAAATTGATCCTCCTCCAAAGCCATAAGCTGTGTTAATCGCTCCTCCATGATATCAGGTTCTTCCATGTTCATGAATGTTGAAATACATAGACTAGGAATAATACACTCCACTGGCATCACGGCCTCCTTGTCGTAGACCATCCTGAAGGGGGTTTTCCCTGTTAGCTTCTTGCAGGTCTTTCGATATATCCAAAGAACCGAGGGGATGCGCACATCCTAATCACTACGATCAGTGTTGCAGACCTTTGTCAGCACCTGCTCCAAGATTTTTTTAATAGCCTCAACTGCGCCATTTGCCTGTGGGTGATATGGTGTTCTCTTCGCATGATGGATCTAGAATCCTCAGTCAAAGTTTGGATTGTTTCTTTAACAAAGTGCGTACCTATGTTGCTCATGAGGATCTTCGGGCATCCGAATCTAGTCAATATTTTTTCAAAGATGAAATGTGCAATGGTATCTGCAATACAATCCTTTACTACTAGTGCCTCGGCCAACTGGGTTACATAATCAGTGGCAGTAATAATGAAGCGCACACCTGTCTTCTTTCTTGGTGGGTTGATGGATCCTACGAAATCAATGGCCAATTTATCAAATGCTTGTAGATCCATTTGCAGTTGAATGAGCATTTCATCTCTGCGAGAAGGCCTTCCTGTTCATTGGCACGTATCGCAGGCTTTGAAATAGTCATGGGCATCACTATTCAGGGTTGGCCACCATAACCCAGCTCTCAAGATATTTTTCGCCACTGCTTTTCCTACGTAGTGACCTCCTGCTACTCCGTCAGGAGCTTTTTCCAAGATAGTGTGCCTTTCATGCTCTAAAACATATCACCACAACACTTCATCAGCTCCCATCTTATATAAATGACCTACGATGATGGTCAAATCCGCTACCCAGGTGACTAGCTCTTTCTTTTTTTGTAGTGAGTACTCTGGAGGTGCCACCCTAGTAGTCAAGAATTGAATGATATCCACAAAGTGTGTGTCCACTACTTTAATAGTAAAGAGTTGTGCATCATGCAATCTGTCCTCCAGGTTGGTTGGCTCTTCTCCGCTCTCTATCCGGGACAAGTGGTCTGGCCCAACATTCAAATTTTCGGGCTTGACGATGATATCAAAGTCATATTCCTGAAATAGTAGCAGCCATCGGCAGATTTTCCCTCCCAACATAGGCTTATTGACTAGGTACTTCAAAGCCGAATGGTCGGTGAACATTTTGAAGTGTCCTCCTAACAGATAATGTTGATACTTCTACAACTCGTAGACCATAGCCAATCCCTCCCGCTCTATGGTGGAGTAGTTGCGTTCCACACTTGAGTGTTTCCTACTTGCAAAGGTGACCGGGTGGTCAATGTCTCCTTCTCTTGGCTACATACGGATAGCCCCGAGAGAAATTCCCAATGCATCGACATGAGCATTACATACCTTCTCCCAATCGGGAAAGATGAGAATAGGTGTCGAGACCATTTTTTCCTAAAGTAACTCAAAGCTCTGTTGACACTCATCATTCCAAAAGACGAACTATCCTTCTTGAGCAATTTTTCCATAGGGGACGTGATCATTGCATAGCCTTGAATGAATTTCCTGTAGTAGCTCGTGTGTCCAAGAATCGAGTGTAGCTACTTCTCCATTTCTGGTACAGGCAACTTTATGATAACTGTGATTTTGGCAAGGTCCACCATCAATCCTATCCGACAAATTATGTGGCTGAGCAAGATTCCAAAAGGTATGCAGAAGATACACTTCTTGATATTTAGGGAATTTTGGTGCTTTCAGCAGGCATCCAACATCATGCGTAGGTTCGATACGTGTGCCTTGACCAGGCTGAAGATAGTCCAATCATTGAAATACACCTCTAGGAACTTGTGGATGAACTCCCTGAATACTGCGACGACGACCCGTGAGAAGATAGAAGGCGAATTCTTGAGACCAAACGACATGAAAGTATACTGAAAAGATCCCCACTCATTGGCGAACGTGGTTTTGCTGCGATCCTCAGGTGCGATCCTGATTTGATGGTATTCTCAAAATCCATTCGTGAAAGATTATGCTTCCTGGCTGCCCACGCTATCCAAAATTTCATCTAAGAATGGCGTAGGGAATGGGTCATGGACGCATGTGTCGTTCAACTTGCGCAGATCCATGTAGATCCGAATCTACCCCTTAGTATTTTTTTTCGTGAACCACCATCAAACTAACCCAGTCAGAATGTTCAACAGGTTCGATGATACCTGCAGCGATCATTTTATCAATTTCTTCCTTGACCTTATGCTTATACTTTGGGTTCAGCATATAGGGCCACTGCTTCATAGGATGCGCATCCAGTTTGAGAGTGAATGCATGACCCCTAAGTCTCCCGTGATCCATTTTAGCTTCGAAAAATTTGTTGGGAACAAGTCTTGGTATTCTATGAGTAGCTCGGCCACTTTGCCTACTATGTCCTCATCCCAATAATCCCCAATATTAGCCAACTTAGGGTGCTCTTTCGTCCCAATGTTGACTTTTCACAGCTTGAGAGGCTTAGTGACATCTACCTCTTGCAGTGGGGGTCCTGCAATGGTGCACTCCCCTTCCAACTTTGGGATAGAGACAGACCACAGATCATCTTCACCCTCCTCCCTCGCCAGGCTGCGGCAGTCAACAATATCCTACATCTGGGATTCTGAAGTCGGCTCTTCTGCAATATTCGGAGTGCCAGATTTTCCAAACACAAATGTATCTATGTCCTGCAGAGCTTTTTCAAGCGCCTCGTAACCCCCTATTAGTCTGAATGTTCCTATGAAGTCATCCTTCAAATTTTCCCAATGGCTGGTGCGTTGATGTAGCTCCGCATCCAGGTACCATGCAGTAGGGATTGGACCCAACGAATGAATAAATAAGTGGACCCATTCTTCTGTAGTTCGGTCACTCCATGTCTTTCACCATGCAACCAAGTGTTTCTGTGGGTCCCCTGGGCCATGGAACATCTCGACCTATACCTCCACCAGAGTCTCAAATCGCAGGAGCATCATGCCCCGACAATCCTCCCACTCCTAGAACGCTTCCGCATGTGTCTCCCACTAGTGCACAGGTGTTCCACGCATGGCCAGATTAAGGGCCCATAGCCTTTGTTCCTGTGGAACCTCAACTTTGAATGCTCATAAAAATTCCTTAATAGTACCAGAACCATCAAAATAGGGTAATTCTCTTACCTCTGAGGAAATGCATCGAAAGTCCTTTGTAACCCGAATGCATCGCAGTGCAAAGACATCATGTAATCGATTTTTCCGGTTCTCCATATCCCCATCGGAGTCAGAGAAACATTAACTGTCCTTTTCCCAGCAGAGTACACCATCATCTGTGGGGTTAATCCAATCTTCTTCCCGCACAGTCAGCTTATGAATATGATCCAAATCCTCTCCATCGTGCACCGGCTCAGTGTATCGTTCGCCTTTTGCAGGATCTAATGGCACTATCACCCTTGTACCATTATTCTCAAACACCATGCTTCTCTTCTTCAAGTTAATGATACCTCCCATATCGATGACCCAATCCAAGCTCAGGAGCGCAAGATAGGGGTTCGCCTCTTCTACGATCTCAATTACCTCAAAGTCTACGTCGGCCTTTACTCCTGTGATATCCACCACGATTTTTTATAGTCTCCCCAAGGGTATAACCTTTTGTTGATTAGCCATGCGCAGATGGATAGTGGACCATTCTAACTTAGGCTATCCCATTCACTGCCAAGTCTGTGTAGGTAATACATTTGCATCTGATCCTAGGTCCAAAATAACCTGATCCATCTCATAATCACCGATCTGCGCAGTCAACCGCATCTCCCTACCATTGCGTTTCTTATATCTGTATTTTTTCTGCACATCCTTGATTTTCGGAGGTAGGCCAGGTCGTGTTGCGTAGCTATCTATCAAAGCCTGAAGATTCTCTACAATCGTTGGGTTGAGCAGTAGCTTTATACATGCCTGTAAAAAGGGCTTGACCTCCTCATCTGCCTTAAGGTTTGTAGGTGTCTAAGAAGTAGATGCCTCTGTCTTAGCAAAGTCTTTGTGGGCTACGATAAATGTTTATTTTTCCTTTCTTAGGTCCAAACCTTCTTGTTTGATAACAACTTGCCGAATTAGAGATTCAGTCGTAGCCTTCTCCCCAGGGCCTCCGGTGGCCATTTCACTATGTGTTATGACATTTACGCTCGGATATTTGTCTCGTAGCTCTGCCTTAACCCTCTGCACATTCTATGTAGGTGTTGGCTGCTTCTACATTTTTGTTATCAAGATTGGACAATCTTTGATCGCATGATCTGGCTGTCTACAGTACCGGCAAGACTGCCTTGTAGGATTCAGGCAATCTCTCGCAAAGTTCCCGACCTCTCCGCAGTTATAAAAAATTAGTTTCCCTCCTCCCCGACATGTGCTTTCTCCTCGGCCTCGCACCCTACCCCTGGCTAGGAGCCACCTATGCCTACGGGGGACCTTGGCGACGTAGGGTCTGATTGTACCCTATATAAGTTTTCGCGATCGATCATCAAATCATATGTCCAGAAATTATGTTCATCATGTCCTACTAATCGATAGAACCTGCACCATTGTTTTTTTACCTCTAGGACATACGCAGCAAGGTGGGGGTAGTGGTTTTTGTCGTGCAGCCCTGCAACGTGGCAATCATCGCACCATAATGTTGGCCCACTTGGCCCTACAATTTCTCTTGGGCGCAACAGGCTAGGTCCCCCGGCCTGCATATAGTCTGCTAATAGAGGATAGTTATCCTTGGTGTGACCATTCACGTTGCACCGTATGCACCACCTTTCAGGGCTAGCCTCTACTCCTCGCTCTTTTCGCAGGTTCTGGATCTCTACGTGCATTGCTTCTAGATGCCCTTGGATCTGTTGGATGCCCAGTTGGGTCTCGTCTCGAGGCGCGGATTCTAACTTCATAACACCCTCCAAGGCTTTCTCCTGTGATTCGAATGTTTGATGACCCATACGTACATGCAGGTGAGGCAAGAGCATAGCAATGAACCATTCTGTATGGTTTCTATCATCATATTGAAATCCTCCTTCCCTGATCACCTTCTTCAGTCGTTGATCAACCTCCCACATAGAATCAGAAGGCCCTTGCTTGAAATATTTTTGATCAACCACTATTTGAGAGTAGGAATTAGGCTTCTTCAATTGTTGCTTCAAAGAATTCTTCGTTTTCTCAATGGTTGTGTTCGCATGTTGGCCGATGTATCCCATGTACCAATCCAGAGCTCTCCTTTCAAAGGCAAGGGATAGGTGTGCCCGCTTCACCGCATCACTAGCTACGTTCTACGCAATCCATACCGACCCTTAGAAAAACCAGAACTGATCCATATCTTCATCCCCCACACCCTTAAAGGTCAGAAAATTCATGTGCGCAGCCATGTTGCCTGGTGGCAGAGGTGTAGGTGAATTCTTACTCCTATGCTGGTTTGAAAGTGGTGTGCCAGGAAGACTCTGCGCAGCTGCTTCCCTTACCGGACTATAGACAGACCTATCTCCCTCTTAGTTGGTTTGATAGTACTTGCCACTTCGTGTCGTACTTCTGTCCAAATTAGGGGTCATTCATTTGGTGTGGCTACACAAGATACTCTTTTGGTACAGTAATATCTTAATCAGCAATGGTAAGGCCTTCAAAAACTTACCCTGGAAACCCCTGAAGAATCTTCGCTCTGCTTCAGAGTAGGATACAAACTAATCGATGGAAAATTATTTCACGAACCCTCCTAGCACACTGTCCACCCAATGGTCCACCGTGTGAGTGAGGGTGTTATCAATCTCCTCTAACTGTTGGATCAATTCGAGGGTCCACTGCATGACCCGTTCATCCTTCCAACACTTCTGAAATTCGACCAACCTCACGAGCCACTCCTGGAGCTCGATCACAATTGTCACAAAAAACATCTCGTAGATCTTCATGAAAATATACTTATTTTTCCACTCCTCGGTGGTCAACCTATTATTTTGGTTCTCTTTCACTGCGAATTCCTAAACTTGTTGTTCGAATCATTCATCAATTTCTTTGCTTTCAGGTTTCCAGTATGGCCTTGGCATTACCTGATCCCTCTCTCAAAATGCTTTGGGTCCTGGCAACGGAACCATTTGTTGGCTCGAGGGGTCCTGACTCAGGTTCAGAGGTTCAAGGTTTGTCAACAAACCCCTATACTATTGGCCTTTCGGCAGTGACCTACTTGTGTAGGCCAAAGTTTCACCCGAAGTAGTATGGGTGGGTGTTGCAACTAGGTTTCCACACCCTGGGAGAGGGTAGGTAAGTCAAGCAGAGCTACGTTCGACCTTATAGTGACCAGATCTTATATCACGGAGCCTAGATCTACATATTTCCTTTGCATCCACATGCGCAACAACAATGACATTCACAGTAATCAAGAGATCATGAATTCATATAATGATAACGCGGCTATTTATATGAAGTGCAACATAACAAACCCAGATCACAACATAGAAAAGTAACAAAAGTATGTTCGCAGCTTAAATCTATAACATAGTTGTATATATTAATTAACCAAACATCACATATTCACATCACAGTAATTCCAATAGATTCAGATATTCAACAATACTTTTGCATTCATTAATCCTTCAGTTCTACTTACAATACGCCAAAACCCAACCTGCGCACACAGCAGCAAGGTCCGCACACAACAGGATAGAGAATCTTTGCACACACAGCAGCAGGAGTCCTTCCCCAACAACCCTAACCAGATCTATTAGTTTGCACTTAGCATCAATCTCTATTCCCAGTCTATCTTACAACTCAAAAAGGTTCAACTACTTATACTATTTGAGCCTACACATACAATGGTCCGCAAACCATGGTTTGTGGACTCTTGATCTACTCTTGACCCATTTACAATGCATTAGGGGCTTTGATCCACCCCCAAAACCCCTGTGTTAGACTAAATATAATAAAAAATATACAAAATGGACCAGTTTCGCAGCTTGCGAGAGACCTTGTTCCAACAATATATATATATATATATATATATATATATATATTATCTTCTAGGAAGGAAATATTTAAGAAAGATTTCTGGGTTCATTGGTAACACAAATTGGAATGCAAAACTTTAATTACAAATATCTTAGTTGAGAACTTAGGCTAGAAACTAATTAAAAACAGGTAATATAAGAGCAGAGATATATATGATTTAACCCTATATAAACAAGCGAAGGCTCACGAATGGTGTAATAGGATTTGAGGTCAAATATTTCAAAAACATTTATACAAATTATACAGTTATCCATAAACTTTAGTTAGAGTTTCTATGAAGTCGAGAAATGGTTTAAACCTTCTCTACCTAAAACCTTGAATAATAACTACACCAAAGGCATTCACACTAAGGCTCAGAACTCAACCCTCTTGAGGGAGGCCTTAAACTAATAACATGAAAAGAACCAGGGCCAATTTATGGTACCTCTGAGAGACAGAAGGTTTAACCCTCAAGCATGCGAATTCAGGAAACCAAATGTATTTGTTGATAGGGGTTCGGTTACTTGTGGTGGCCACCCGAGGAGATGTATTGGAGAACTCGACAATTTATTTATTTTCCAGGACCTCTGCAACTAGCCCTAGCATGGAGAAATAACAACAGACGGTTTGTGAGTATCCCATTCCAAATTCCAAAGTTTAAATAAGAGGGAAAAGGGAAATTTGAAACATACTGTTACCAAAGCTCTAGCTCTCGGCACACTTGGTGGATGGCACTTTGAGAGAATAAACCCTCTGGATAGCCTACCATCTCGAATATGAATAAACCCGAAAGAAAATAGGTTAAAAAGAACTCAATGCTCACAAAAAGATTGAGTTATCTCTCCATTAACTTGAGAAAATGAAAATAACAAATGCCAACTGGAACATTACTTGCGAATGGAACAAGAAGCAGAGAAGCAATACTTAAAACAAAATCCTTGCGCATGGATATTCACTCACAACGCCTTGATGAAAGCAAAAAATTGAAGAAAATAAGTATTTACCTGAAGGCATCGCAGAACTGGAGTCAAGCTCACGCTCTCCAACGAGAGGGAGAGGTATTACCCTTGCTACCGAAGGCAAAAATGAGGAGAAACAACTTGCAGAGCTGCACAACTTGAGCGTCGAACCAAATGAACAGTGAATGTGACACTTGGGGTCGGGTTACCCTAAACCATTGAACAGTGTTTCCCACTATCTGATCTAGGTATTGGAAGATCGAAGGTCAACACATATCCCCGTAAACAAAACGCAACTGACAATTGTCTAAGCAATTTTGCAAATCGAGAAGCCTCTTACTAGATAATAGGTGGACGAGCAACTGGCTTGACCGGATCATGCAGCTAAATGCAGATAAAAGAATAATACAATCAAACTTAAACCGAATCCAGACTGAAAATAAAGCACACGGGGATGATTAATGATCATTAATACTTTAATGAGTGGTTAAAATAACTAATGTAATGGAGTTAATGTCCCGCAACCATAAATTAACAATAATATTGTAAACATAAAGGAAGATTATATATACACTCATTTTTACATATTTCATCCAAAGAAAATATTTGTTACATATGATATAATGTATAATTTGAATGTAAAAATATTTTTTTGTGATATAATGTATGATTTGAATGTAAATTTTTTTTTTTTGGTAAATATTTTAATGGTCATGACAAAGCTGCGAGATGTTGTTTCAGTATAGGAAATACTCTTTCCCTATCCCAATCATGATCCGTTTGCCATTTTATCAGTCCCTGCCGCCTGCGGCATGGCAGGCACTATTGTAATGGATTTGAGATGTGCATTAGTCCCTGCACAAAACCAACAAAAACGAAGTTAGCATAATCTAAAGTTTGTATTTATAATTTATTGGTTCACCAATGAACTTTTACCAAATTTTTTTCTCCACCAATACGCAAGTTGGAGGTCTTATTTGGCCTCATATCGAGGCAAGACCTATTGAAACCTAGGCTAAATGTCTATTGATGCAAATTTTTTCACGGTGTTTTCGGTTTGTGTTAGATAATGCTAACATTAATTAGCAAACATAAAATGTTTGCAAATGTTAGCGATAAAGTAGGTTCTAAGGGCTCGTATGAAATCCAAGATCCACGTCATAGCGGTACCCAGAAGCGAATAGTGATACCAGCATCTGTCAGCAAGCTGAATAGTGATACCAGCATCTGTCAGCAAGCTTGGTTTTAGCTTAACACCTGGAGCTGCTAAAAATGCATGCTCACATAGATAATGTAGCCTGGATCCACTGGCTTAGCTGGGTTGGGGATTTTCTTCAGAGCTGTTCAAAGCTGTTCAAGTTCTTTGCTGTAGATCCCTGTGGTGGTTCAACAATTCTGATTCTTTGTCCTGTTCGTGGGAAATGATCTGCCCACAAAGAAGTATCTATCCACGGGCGTCGAATCAAAGACTGCAAAGAGAAACCTTAATGAAACAAAAAGAAAAAAGGTTCCTGTGTTCCAGTGCGTAATAGATGCAGATTGACGGGCGAGCTTGAGATCTCTTTCTTCCATTGCATGCAGGGTCAATCGAAGACCATGTCAGCTTCGCAAAGAACACTCTTCTGGTTCCCTCACGGCATGTATATCAGGATATAATTCTTATCCAACCAGACAATGAGAGAGGCGCATCCTCCGTGCTGTTGGGAGCTACGGTATTCCATTGTAGGGTCGAGCGAAAATCCATCCGATCCTATGAACTCCAACGCAACGGCAGAGGTGAAAGGGAAAACGGCAGCATTTTCAAATTCCACAGAATTTACAAGCATTTTGATTTATGGGTATTTTTCTCCGAGCTCCTCTTACTCGGGCTTTGAAGAAGAGGAGCAATTGTGCAAAAAAATCTGACAAAGTTTGATTTATGGGTATTCTTCTCCGAGCTCTTCCTACTCGGGCTTTGAAGAAGAGGAACAATTGTGCAGGAATAACGGGAGGAAAAGACGAAACATAATATAATCGATGAAAAAAAACTTTGAACAAAAGGAGCAGTTGTGCAACAATAACAGCAGGAGAAGAGGAATGTTGTCCAGAATGAGATAACAAAAACACCAACATTTGTTCGGTAGAAAGCTTTAAGTCTCTCGATACAAGCTTTACAAAACGCATGGTAATTTTTATTTTATTTTTAATGTATTGCCCTTTTTCGGAAAACAATTGTTTTGCTGAGAGCTTTAATTCTCTCGATAAAACAATTTTTGCTGAGAATATTGTGGCCCCAATTTCCCCTTCCCTTGTAGTATTTTTCAGAAAAGCCCAATTTCCCATTCCCTTCTAGTATTTTCCTAGTATTTTCCTGAAAAGGGAATCAAAGCACAAAACAGTAAGTTCGAAAACAAAATCAAGGCACAAAAAAATCAAAGCACTTACCCTTGTAGCCTTCATTTGAAAAAACTAGTCTCTGTCTGAAAAAACTAAAACTATGATGCAAAGCCCTGAAAAGAGAATCAAAGCACAAAACAGTAAGCCTGAAAAGAAAATCAAGGCACAAAAAAATCAAAACACTTACTGCTGTAGCCATCGTTTGAAAAAACTAGTCTCTATCTGAAAAAACTAAAACTTCCTCAGTGCCAGTGCCCTCTAGTCTTATATTCCTATTTCTAATATACTATCTGAAGCATTAAATTGGTAGTATGTTGGGTTTCGTTTTTACTTATGACATTCTTAATTTTCTGCAAAATCGTGCTTTATCTAGTGCTTGGATTGCAGATGCCCATGATAAATGCCCATGAGAAAGGAGGGTACTTCATTTTTGGCTCTCTGAGGGTAGCATTCACCATGTGGAAGTGGCAACCACCGCAGGGAATGGAATTAAAGTCTTCAGAAGACTGGATAGTCATTGCATTGCAGTATTCTAAATTTTCTGCAAAATCGCTCTATCTAGTGCAATCCATTGTTAATTTTAAAATCGCTTTATCTGGTGCTTGGATTGCAAATGCCCATGAGGAAGGAGGATACCTTGTACGAGATCTACGAGGAAAAACGATGCTCGAACGAAATGCTAGTAGAATTGGGGTTAGGGGGAAATCTGTTGATTGATAATCTCTTCTCAATAATTAATTATGATGAGGAACACAGAAACGTGCTTGGTTATGGCAAGAGAGACAAGTGGTTAGATAACGGGCCAGAGAATCCAACAAGTGGTAAAATCGTGGGTCCACAGGTTCAGACAAGTTGCAATTTATATTTAATTCAATTATCAATGAATGATTAATTTTTTTTATATGATGTTTCTAGATGCAATACATTATATATGTGTCTTATGCATTACATGTGTCTTTTGCATGAAAATTTTCAGAAAACCGCAAAGCTGTGCTCTCATCTTCCAAATTCTTGACTTTTCTGCACTTATTGTATTTGCATGAGCGTTGACTTATCAACTTGAAGTTTTTGACACCAGTCATTAGCATCAATTTCATAGAGAATTTACTGTCATGAAGCTTCGATCTGTATTTCAAATTGACATGCTGAAGTGGTCTTTCAAATTTTGTAGCTTGTTTTAACGCTGAAAACATCAAACCCTATCATCCCTATCATCATTGACATTAGTTTCCTAGCTAGTTGTTCTGTAATGAGGTCCCATAAATTGTGATCTCTGTTATTATTTTCCGTGCCTGATTTATCTTTTCAGTTGTTGCAAAGAGGTCCTATTGCTCGAGATTGATTTTAATAATAAGATAATTTTTTTATTGCCAACGAGGCCTTTGTTCAGTGGCCAGGTTAAGATATCCACCAGTTCTCTGTTTTGTATCACTTAATGGCATGAAAGTAAAAGAGTCCTAACATTCATGGATTTGTGAGCAAGAAACATCAACTCTGATCCAATTAACAACATATAGAATTAAATACCCGTGAGAGAGGGACACGCTTTTATTTTGCATTTGGGATGTTCACATGTGCCTTTATCTTTGAGCGCATTGCTACCATCCACTAGTCCCTGAAGATTCATTTTTACAGCCTTCCTTGCCTCTAAGTTGAAGTCTTGCGCATATTTTACTGAAACCCTAACCTATCTTCCTAATCCTTGATGTCTTTGGTCATGCACCTGTCTATCTGCTAGTAAGTGATCTAGTCTATAGTTGTGTTGTTGTGTGGTGGTCATGCACTTGTCTCTCTGCTAGTAAGTGATCTGGTCTCTAGCTGTGTTGTTGTGTGGTTGTCCTGAGATTGTCTATCTGCTAGTAAGTGATCTGGTCTAGCTGTGTTGTTGTGTGGTTGTCATGAGCTAGAACAACTGAAGTATAAAGGAACTCCTGGAAATTCCAAAATTTGAAACTTGGGGCTATGAAGCCAGAGTTTCTATGTTGTCTAATCCTTGTTGGCTTTTATAGATTCTTCCTTACAACCTGGATCCAAGATCCTACAGGAGTTCAAGAGTAAGAAATATTCTGATCCAAATCCTGGAAAAATACTTTGAATGCACGTGTCCAATTTTATCAGAAACTGCTAAATTTTTACTTTACACATTAGCAATACCGAATGATGTTCACATTTCACATTAGCAAATGTAGCAAATCCTCTTCAAGTTCCAGCAAATTAACAGATAAAATGGTAGGACAGGTTCATGCAAACATAATAAAAATAGCAGAAATGTTCACACAAAGCTGGTTCTTTTCTTCCCAATTCAAATTACCTTTACACTGCCATTTGAAATACCGTTACACTGCAAAATGGCAGACAGGTTCATGCAAACGCAATGAAAATTTGCTTCTTTTCCCGATTCAAAATTACCTTTACACTACAAAATGGCAGGCAGGTTCTTGCAAACATACTGAAAATTAGCTTCAATACCATGCTGCAAAATGACAGACAGGTTCATCCAAACATGATAAAAATTTGCTTCAGTGCCTTTCTTCTGCTTCATACCAAGTGGTATCAAATTCCTGTCAAACTGATTGCATACCAAGTGGGCAGGGACTTGCTGCTTCACAGCGTTCTTGTTTTTTAAAAGGGCGAGCCTGTAGCTGGTTATTTTTATACTGACATTTTCTTTTTTAACTATGGCCATTTCTATATTCATATGTCTATTTTTTTTCATAGTTAAAAGTTGTCCATTATAATAACAGTAGTAATAAGAATTTTTGAATTCATGTTGATTTAGAAATATTTCGAATATCAAATAGCAGTTAACTTTGACTTTGCACTTTTGCTTATATGGTTAAAGCTTTAAGATATTCCAAAATGAGCAGTAATTTCATAAAATGTAAAATAAGAATAGAGTAATAGAGTTCATTTTGCAGGATTTCTGATTACCAAAAAAAAAAATATAATATGAGTAAAATTTCACCTTCGATCATAATAGTATAATATTAATAAAATTTTAACTTTAAAATAAATAGATATTTTTACTTACACATTTTACTGAACTGTAAAAATGAACCTTTAAACTTAATCACAAAATAACAGCTGTTTCAAAAATTTTAGCCAATGATTTATTAACCTATCAATGAATTAGATGATCCAATATGAAGTAGATGATCATGTGATTAATGGGATTAATTGAGGAGGTGTTTGGATTGTTTCTGCTTTCTCCACCGACGGGTCCTCTATGCGGTTGAAGCATTTGACATAGAAAAGAATACCACGCTTTCGGCCTCAGTTCAAGGGTTTGACGTGTGCAAACCGAATCGAATTGCACAGAGCTTTTCACTTTGCGAATCGACATATCGAAATTTCGTATTCTTTTCCTGTTTCGGGCGAATTTTGTAGCTGTGATTTGAAATAGTGAGGTATCTGTGGCGATAAGTGGTTGTAATCAGAAGAGGCTAATGGTCACAATCAAGCGAAGGCTGCTACTAACAACTAATCCGGCCGAGCGATGAGAGACACATACGCACGCGCTCGCAATCAAGTTGAAACTTGAAACCTCCTAATCACAAGTAATCGGACCTTGTGATGCCAAATGCATGAACAATTAAATGCGGGTTTGTTTCCAGATGGATGATGATATTAGTTTTCTGGAACAATTACGACCTTGTGATGCCAAATGCATGAACGGTTAATTGCGGGTTTGTTTTCAGATGATAATGATACTAGTTTTCTGGAACAATTACGACTATGGGTTAATGAAGTGGAAGTATGTCATTATTTCTATGAGGATGTGTATTTTGAAATAGGGAGTAGGGTTTAGAATTGATATTATAATCTAATAATGATTAATTATTAGGTAGGGTAGATAATAAGGATTTAAATTTTATAAAATATTTTTAATAATATATAAATTAAAAATTTAGATTCATTTTAAAAGTAGTTAGGTTTGTTTGTTTTTTTAATTAAACAAATATTTTATAAATAAGTTTCATATGAAATCAGTTATGAGTTTTTTTTAGAATGTAGTATTGATAATCTATGATATTGATACATTATGTTATAATTAAATCACTTGAGGTGCAAACTATTTTTATAATGTAAAACTTAAATAAAAAAAAATAAAAAAATCTCTAGGAACTTGAAAAATGATGATTGAGATGAATTTCTCTTTATATAATAATAATAATAATAATAATCCAATTTTAAGGTCACTACCAAGCCAGACACCAAATTGGTGTATGAGGCCTTCTTGTTTTTGGGACAAGGGAGGCATCTAGGCGTTTTGACTGCCAAGTCTACAAAGGCATACATACTCTACCCCTCTAGTTTTGAACCTGTGACCCCATGCTCTTAACCATTCAACTAGGACTTGATGACATTTTTACAATTATTATCATTTTAAACTATATATATTGTGTAGATTTTTGACATTTAAGTAATTTAGTTAACATAAGAATTGAGATATTTTATTTATAGATTATATTATGCACATTAAAGTTTTTTTTTCTATTAATATATCTTTAAAAACATTTCAGTATTACGTTCAATTATTTACTTCAATTACATTTATTTTTGCACATTGAAATATTTTATCGTTGTTCATATATATATAATTAATATTTTTTTCTAAAGTTTATGTTAAAATAAATTAGTGAACATGAATGTTAAAATGGGTTAATTAAGTATGCCACTTAACTATGAAAATTTAATAATATCAATTTTATTTGTTTTTTGTAATTACTTTAAAACGATTTTAAAAGTTGATATAAAATTATATTAGTTCATATGGACAACTAGAGATAAGTCAAGGAGTGCCTTAACAAAGCACCCTATCACCATCTATTCAAAGGCTAGTGGAAATGTTTTAATTATTAATTTTATTTTTTTTAGATTGATGAGCCATGGTATGGTATGGTTAATAATATTCATGGTAAAGAGGGGTGAGTATCCATGGTTAAAAATCTAGTTACGCCGTAAGGCGTTATTATTTGAAAACAACTTTCCTGATGTGCATCGTGTCATAATGTGAAACCCTTAGATTATATGTTAGACGATTAAAACATTTTCAACTCTTGATGGAAAAATTAGTTTACAATGCAGTTATTAAAAAAGAAAATGCGGAAGGTAAGGCATTGGGCGACCCTTCACCTATACATTCTCAGATTTCAAAGAGGCATAAGTGTTACAATCCCTGCACCTGCCTCATTGCTGCTGGAAAATGTAACTGTTATGATCGAAAATATAGAGTTCCAATGCGTGGGAGAGCACAGAAGAGGAAAGGGCACGGGAGAGGGTAAACCCTTTCCTTCAGTATCTGATCCCTCGATTTGTATGCTTGACAGGTCAGTATCCGATCCCTCAATCTGAGAAAAGGCAGGTAAAGATCGAGACCTCAACTCAATTTCAATGTTAAGGCAAGTACAGATCAAAATCTCAACTCAATTTCAATGTATGCTTGGGAGACCCTGTCTCCTTTATTGTGCATATTTAACAGTTAGGGTTTGCAAGTATTAGCTGGGGCTGCATTGTATGCTTGGGAGACCCTGTCTCCTTCACTCTGCATATTTAACAGTTAGGATTTGTAAGTATTAGCTGGGGCTGCATTTTATGCTTCAGAAACCCTGTCTCCTTTACTGTGCATATTTAACAGTTAGGGTTTGCAAGTATTAGCTGGGGCCACATTGAGGTTATATTCACATCATTTAGGGTTTGTGTATGAAATATATTTTCAGCTCTTTCCATTCCACAGATCATGTTAAGCTCATTAGATTGAGTAAGCAAAAGAGGGATTCACATCACTCTTCAACAACGGAAGAACTCAATAGAAGAGGAGTGAATTCGCCGCACACAAAGGGCTGCTCAACTAAATTCGTTTTGATGGCAAAAACTGCACGATACACTTACTCACAGTCAAATTGGAGGCTATACCAGATGCAGAAATTTGTTGGTGTTTGAGGCATTCATTTACAAAGGTAAAGAGAGCCTGCTAGGGTTTTATGTGGGCTTAATGGACGGCTTCATCAACAACACTGGGGACGTTGAGTTGTTGAGAAGACTATAATCCAGTCACACGGGCAACGACGAAGAAGAAGTCTCTAGAACAGAATGGGCAAAGAGTATTCTCAGTATTTTGTTGGCGTTTGAGGCATTCATTTACAAAGGTAAAGAGAGCCTGCTAAGGTTTTATGTGGGCTTAATGTACGGCTTCATCAACAACGCTGGGGACGTTGAGTTGCTGAGAAGACTATAATCCAGTCACACGGGCAACGACGAAGAAGAAGTCTCTGGAACAGAATGGGCAAAGAGTATTTTCAGTATTTTGAAAAGCATGGCTGGCAATGGCTTTCAAAGGCATGGCTGGTAACGACTTTTATACTTTTTATTGTACTGCAAATGGCAATGGCTTTCAAAGGCATGGTTGGTAATGACTTTTATGCTTTTTATTGTACTGTAAATTTCTCTTATGGGAGCAAGTCCGCCTTCTTGTAGAAACCATGAAATGAGTATACTTGGACTATAAGCTCAACCTGCTCCATCACATGGAAACCCAAAAATTCGTGAATGGTAAGCTGCTCCATTACATGGAAACCCCAAGAAACACATGAATTTGCCATCGCTTCTGCCAAATTTTTTTTCTTAGCATCTCTTTGCTCTTTTGTAAAATGTACAATGAAACACGAATTTATCATCGCTTCTGCCAGACGTTTTTGCTTAGCATCTTTTTTTCGTATTTTTGTTGAACGCATAAAAAAGTATTATGCAGAGCTGAGAAGACTATAATCTAGTCACACGGGCAACGACGAAGAAGAAGTCTCTGGAACAGAATGGGCAAAGAGTATTCTCAGTATTTTGAAAAGCATGGCTGGAAATGGCTTTCAAAGGCATGGATGGTAACGACTTTTATGATTTTTATTGTACTGCAAATGGCAATGGCCTTCAAAGGCATGGCTGGTAATGAATTTTATGCTTTTTATTGTACTATAAATTTCTCTTGTGGGAGCAAGCCCGCCTTCTTGTAGAAACCATGAAATGAGTATACTTGGGCTATAAGCTCAACCTGCTCCATCACATGGAAACCCAAAAATTCATGAATGGTAAGCTGCTCCATTACATGGAAACCCCAAGAAACACATGAATTTGTCATCGCTTCTGCCAGAAGTTTTTGCTTAGCATCTCTTTGCTCTTTTGTAAAATGTACAATGAAACACGAATTTATCATCGCTTCTGCCAGAAGCTTTTGCTTAGCATCTTTTTTCCGTATTTTTGTTGAACGCATAAAAAAGTATTATGCAGAGCTAGAGAAGATTATAATCCAGTCCTTATTGTAACAAAGAAAGAGTCAGAAACCGGGAATGGGCAAAGAGTATTCTCGGTATTAAAAAGCATGGTGTGATGGCTTTCAAAGGCATGGCTGGTAACGACTTTTATGCTTTTTATTGTACTGCAAATGGCAATGGCTTTCAAAGGCATGGCTGGTAATGACTTTGATGCTTTTTATTGTACTGTAAATTTCTCTTATGGGAGCAAGTCCACCTTCTTGTAGAAACCATGAAATGAGTATACTTGGGCTATAAGCTCAACCTGCTCCATCACATGGAAACCCAAAAATTCATGAATGGTAAGCTGCTCCATTACATGGAAACCCCAAGAAACACATGAATTTGTCATCGCTTCTACCAGAAGTTTTTGCTTAGCATCTCTTTGCTCTTTTGTAAAATGTACAATGAAACATGAATTTATCATCGCTTCTGCCAGAAGCTTTTGCTTAGCATATTTTTTTCGTATTTTTGTTGAACGCATAAAAAAGTATTATACGACTTAGAAGATATAATCCGGGTACGGGCAGCGAAGCGAAGAATAAGTCCTGCGGAGCGAACGAAAAAATATTATCGGTATTTTGAAAACCTTTCAAAGGCATGGTTGGTAATGACTTTTATGCTTTTTATTGTACTGCAAATGGCAATGGCTTTCAAAGGCATGGTTGGTAATGAATTTTATGCTTTTTATTGTACTGTAAATTTCTCTTATGGTAGCAAGTCCGCCTTCTTGTAGAAACCATGAAATGAGTATACTTGGGCTATAAGCTCGGCACTCCATCCGTGGAAGCCCAAAAATTCATGAATGGTAAGGTGCTCCATTACATGAAGCCAAGAAACACATAGATTTGTCGCCAACTACGCGAGAGGTTTTTCTTAGCATCTCTTTTCTCTTTTGTAAAATGTACAATGAAACATGAATTTATTATTGCTACCCGAAATTTTCTCTTAGCATCTTTTTTATGCAGTGAAGACTATAATCCAGTCCTACGAGCAATGGCGAAGAAGAAGTCCTTCGGAACATAATGGAAGCGAAGAGTATTCTCAATATTTTGAAAAGCATAGGCGATAATGACTTCAGGCATGGTGGTAATGACTTTTATGCTTTTTTATTGTACTAAAAATGGCAATGGCTTTCAAAGGCATAGGCGGTAATAGGTACATACTTTTATTGTCTTGTAAATTTCTCTTATGGGAGCAAGTCCGGCCTTCTTGTAGAAACCATGAAATGAGTATACTTGGGCTATAAGCTCAACCTGCTCCATCACATGGAAACCCAAAAATTCATGAATGGTAAGCTGCTCCATTACATGGAAACCCCAAGAAACACATGAATTTGTCATCGCTTCTGCCAGAAGTTTTTGCTTAGCATCTCTTTGCTCTTTTGTAAAATGTACAATGAAACACGAATTTATCATCGCTTCTGCCAGAAGCTTTTGCTTAGCATCTTTTTTCCGTATTTTTGTTGAACGCATAAAAAAGTATTATCGCGAGCTGAGAAGAATATAATCCGATTACTGACCCAGCGGCGAAGAAAGTCTCTAGAAACGAGGGAATGGGTAAAAGAGTATTCTCAGAGTATTTTGAAAAGCATGGCTTGTCCATCATTATTATTTTGTAGTTTTCTGTAAAATGAATTGTTGTGAAATCAAGCTTGATTGATTTAATCAACCTCATAAACTAATGCAGGCCGCTTGCAAAGAGCAACCCCAAAATCCTGATGCCTTAAGAGAAATTGATCTATTATATAATACGGCTCTAATTTCCAGTGGTTATATAGTAAGTTTGATTTTTACAGTGTTGTGTTTCCATCTAGTCCTTGGATATTTTTTAGCATCAAGTGGAGAAATTTGACAATGGATCTTTTATTTTTGCTGTTGCTATCCAGCCGGATAATCCTGCTGAAGTGGGTGGAAAGATTTACAATATGATGGATGTAGCACTTAAGCACTTTATTTGAGAAAATGGAAGCTCAAGCGAGAAGAGCACTAATGTGGATGCCTTCTGCTTGTAACCATCCGGTGAAGTTGTTGATGTGTGAAGGCGAAGTTTGTTGAGGTTATTGAACTTTGATGAAGTGAAAGTTGGGGGTAGATATCGATTTCACTACACTTATCTTCCTTAGCAACTATTTGATCTCTAAGGTGTTTCCTTTGAAACATTTAGTGATGGTGCGATGCTAGTTATATTGTAAGTATTATTTTGATTGTGAAATAAGAGATGGCTTTGGGCATGTGGTATTGATGAGCCATTGTATTGGCCCATGGTATGGTATGGCTAATAATATCCATGGCAAAGTGGGGGTGAATATCCATAGTTAAAAAATTTGTTATGTTGTAAGTATTAATATTTTATGTCTTTGTGTTAATGAAATTTAAATATGGTTACAAAATTATTATTTTAATTTATATGGAAAAACATATCCTAATTTATAGCTACTATTTATATCTTATATTTTAATGTGATAGAGGTGTAAATATATCTCAAAAGTAATTGTATTTTTTTTTCTTTTAGATTTAATAAAAAAATGTCATAAATTTCAATTCAAATAAAATATTTATAAAATATTCTGATCGTAAAATGAGAGATGGCTTTGGAGAATGTTGTATTGATGACTCATGATATTGTAACAAATCTTATATACATTTATGGAAAAGTGGAAGTGAATATCCATGTTAAACATATTATCATACTGTAAGTTTATTGTAAGCATTAAATTTTTAATGTGCTTATTAATTAAATTTAAATATGGTTACAAAATCATTATTCTATTTTATAAGGCAAAATAGATGTTGATTTATTGTTGGATCTTAACAAATTGAATTTACTGGCATGTAAATGTTTACCAATCATTTACTTATTATTAATTGGACATATTAATATCAATTCAACATATTAAGGTGACATGTGAAAACGTTGACAAAATTTCTTACATTAATTTTGATCCGAGAGGCTCATTTGACAACCCAGTGGGAGGGAAATGTGTAATTCTCTGCACTTGATAATTGTCCCTTTAAAATAAAAATAATATCTATTCTAAATTGAATATCATATGGATGTTTAGTTATTTTTCCATATGACTTAATATAATTTCATGTAAATTAATTAGAAGTAAAAAAAAAATGTGTGACTAAGATGTTTAAACCATATACTTTTCAAAAACATTTCAACACCAATTTTAAATAGAATATTTGAATATCTATGTTAACCAATTTATGTCCATATCAATTTCACATATATCTATGTATAGGAAAAAAAAAAGAGAGTTAAAAGAAAATATTTTAATATTGTAAATAATAAAATATTCAATGTTGGTTATTATTCAAATATTTTAATACAAATTAATATTGACGTATACTTAAAAATATATTAACAACCAAAAAAACATTTTAATGTGCACTATCCGATGCAAATATTATGTAAAATATTTTAATGTCAATTATGTATATGTTATATATTGTTTTAAATATATATATATATTAGATAAAGTTGTTGAAAAAAATTAGTAATATTTTAATGTCAATTATGTATATATATATATATATATAGTTGTTGAAAAAAATAAGTTTTATGGTTAAATACAATTTAAATAATAAAAATTACACATTGTATTTTGCACTTGAAGAAATTTGATCATGTTAGATTCATTCTTAAGATTGATCAATATTGGTCTGCATTTTAAAAGCTACGCTTGTCAACTCCAAGTTGAGCTAGGACTTAATTACACATAGTCCTTATAGTGGGTTGTAGAATGAGCCTCACTGCTCAATAAAACCTATTCATAAGTAAAAATATGCATAGTTAAAAATATTGTTAACAGGTTCAAAACCAACGGGGGTTTTGGGGCGGGGGTTAGGGTTGTCTATGGCCCGTCATGACCAAGCTATAGGGATAGACGTCCCATTGGAGTTTGGGAGCTGGATCTTTCTATGGTCTCCGGATGCCTCGGTCCTTGCAAAGTCATGAGTTACTGGTATATGCCGCTCGCAGGCTTATGAGTTACTGGGATATGCCGCTCGTAGGCTATTGCATATACCCAGAGAGGTTGCTTAGTTCCCTGTCTAAAAAAATCTTGTTAATATATATTTAACTTTAATATTAATTCTTTTTATCATTAATAATAATAATAGCAATTT
The DNA here is from genome assembly GCA_034641835.2 of Pinus albicaulis. NCBI lineage: Eukaryota > Viridiplantae > Streptophyta > Pinopsida > Pinales > Pinaceae > Pinus > Pinus albicaulis. The sequence goes on along the minus strand of JAXQQM020063935.1, from coordinate 14,782 downwards.
TAAATAAAGTTATAAGTTAATTAATATTTGTGAATTTTTTTATCCTAACCATTTAAAATGTATAATTAAATAAGTGTTTTAATGTTTTTTCATAAATTGTTGTATACCAACATTTATCTGAAATAAATATCTAACTTTAAAAAAATATATATTACATAATAACTTAATTATATAATTATTAATTAAAAACCTCAAATATTAAATCTCAATTTTTATTTAAAATTTATAATTATTTTAATTATTTCTATCACATATAAAATTTGATAAAAAAATTCGCATACGGTGAACATCAGTTTGCAAAATCTTTAAAACACTACAAACAATAAGTTCTTGGCTTGACTTTAATATGGACTTGGTTACATAGAGTAGAAAGACAAGCTGATCTCAGAGTGTCGATTTAAGGATCTTCTAGAAGGCTGTAAAAGACCATCAATTCCTGAAATCCATAAGTTTTATACTTTGATGGATGGATGTTATAAACATCAGATCCCTGCTCAATGGATGAAGCAGATGTTGAATTGGGATATTTACACTCATCCACAGGTTGATGAATTTGGTCTTACACATTCACCAGAGGAAAAGATAAAATTAGCCAATGAATGGAAAGCATATATGGAAAAAAAGAGTGTCTGGATCTCTTTCTATTCTTGGAAAAAGGCTAATGAATCAGATGTTGTTTTGATGACTGATTCCACATCCTCCTCTTCACATTCTTGGACAGCCCCAGATGGTAGCAAAATTGAAACATCTACCTCCTATCCTCCTTTCAAAAGCATTGTCCTAGGAGAAGGACATAATTCAGCCAATGCTTATCCTTTAGTTCAAAAGGATATAGCTACAGTAGGAGTTGAAGGTAGAGTTCAGAAGGTCAGTGAACAAGTTAACTGGACAAATACTGCTCTCACTGGTCTAGAGAAGAATGTAGCCACAGCTGCCACGGTAAATGATCAAATTGATAGAATCCAAGTCTCTATTAATGATGTGAATAATTCTTTAAATTCTATACAGTATAATTCTTCTGTTGTTAAAGGTTATTCTTTAGAATCTTTCAAAAAGATTGATGAAGTAGAGAATTGTATCATAGAGCAATCAATCTCTACACGACACTTGATTTCAAATTTCTCTGACAAAGTAGACAGAATGAGCTTGAAGAAAATAGAAAAGCCTATACCAGCTTCATTTTTTCAAAAGGGAAAAACCATTCATACTCATGAACTTAGTGAAAGCCCTGTCTCTAAGTTTCCTTATCTTCTCCCTAAAGAAGCTGATGAAACCATCCAGCAGTCACTTTCTAAATCTGAGAAGATTACTATTGCATCTCTCTCCCAAGAGTCTGACCATGAGACTCAAGTCTTACCCATCTATGAGCCACTTGAGCCACAATTCACCAGACATCCTGCTCCCGATCTCTATGGTGTTGGAAAGATTCCCCCCAGGGAAACATTTTTTGAAAGTAGTCATAAAGAATGGAATTTAGATAATCTGACTACTGCTCAAATCAAGCAGATGCTTGACCAAATGATTACAGAATATAAGCTCATGTGTGTTGCAGGGAAAACTGAAGTGGAATCCTGCAAAACTTTGATTCAGTGTTTTACAAGAACACTGGAAAGATGGTGAGAATTAGAATCTTCCCCTGCAATGATTGAAAAAATGGAAAGGGAAGTTTTAAAAGATGAAAATGGAGATGTATTTTTCAATCTAGATGGCACCTCACAGAACAATATGATTGGTGCACTGACTGCTATGATCCAAGAGCACTTTTGTGGTGCTGATGTTACACTTTCATATAAACATAAAATGGTTTTAATGAATCTGAAGTGTAGAAATATTAATCAATTTGAATATTTCCATAGAGATTGGATACAAAGGATATTCTTGTTTAAAGAACCAAAGAACATTATGTGGAAACAAGTATATCTTGCAGCACTTCCGTCAAAGCTGGTTGATATTCTAAAGCTGCAAGAAGTTTTCCCCTTGCCTCTTGAAGTTTATTTGTGGGGAGAAATTTATTCTATCATCACTAAAGTGTTGATAACTCTTTGTACCAGCTCCAAAATGACAAAGTCTATTGATAAGTTAAATAGACTACCTGGTACTAAATCTTTCTGCAGTAAATATGGTATAACCATTGATGATCTTTTAGTTACTTGCAGGAAGTCAAAAAGAAGAGCAAAGAAAGCTCAGAGAAGATCTAGAGCCTCAACATATCATTTGAGCTCCAAGAGGAGAAGTGAGCTCCGATCTCAGAAAAGAAGAAAACCTAAAGGAAGGAAGGGATATTCAAAATATGTCCCTAAGACCCATTACTATGGCCCTGCAGATATTAGACCCAAAGACCAAAAAATTGAAAGAATGAAAAGTGTTGTTTGTTGGTTATGTGGTCAACCAGGACATACTTCTAATATGTGTCCTACAGCTCTTGAATCTAAAAGAGGCTGAGGTAAGAAGTCACAACAACAAAACCAACCTTCCACTAGCACTCCTGTCAAGATTGAACCTAGATGTGCTAGATGTGATTCTTCTTTTCACAAAACAGAAGACTGCAATCACCTTGCTATTCAGCAAGCTGAAGAAGTTTCCTCTTCAGATTCTCAATCTAAATCTTCTGTTTCCTCTTCTAAAGATGAATTCCATGCTTATTGTCAATGTTCTGATTCCCAAAACTGTCATTGTGATTGTTCAGATTCTGAATTAGAATTCTCTTCTGATGACTCACTTCCAGAAGAATTTTTAGGAAAATTGAAAGTCCTCATGGCACAATCTGATGAAGATGATTTGAAAGTATTTGCCCAGATCCGTGCCATGGATGAAAGTGACTTGAAAGCTGCATTGCTAAAGACTTTCATGCAACATGGTACTAGTTCCACCAGCAATTCCATCGGTAAGAAGCCTATTTTTGTCGATGCTTCTTATGAACGCAACACTAGATCGTATCTCCAGCACAATTCAAGCAAAGTTCATACACTCACTTTGGGGGAGGTGAGTAGGGAGATACATTCAATGAAATGAGAAATCTTTACCCTGAAATCACAAGTTGCACAACTCGAGAAGGCAAAGCAAGAAACAAAGCCTTCTACTTCTCTTTCAGGAAGACACATAAATTACACTCTGCACTCTACTCCTGGACAATCTTCAATCCCTCAAGTTGAGATTGCTGAAGGAAGACCTGATCCAACAATTGGATTAAGAGAAATGCAAGTCCTTACTGTTCAATACCAACAACACCACATCAAAGTAAACATCTATGTTGAAGGTAAAATGTATAATGTGACTGCATTAATAGATTCAGGTGCAGATGTAAATATTCTTTCCAAAAATATTATTCCATCAAGACTCTGGGTATTTGCTACCAGAAAAGTCATAGGATTGGGAAAGAAAAATTTAGAATTTGAAGTTCCAAAAGCTGTTGTTTGTTTTGACTCCCATTGTGTTAAACTTAAGTTTGCAGTTGCAGATATTCCAATTGACTACATATTGGGAAATTTATTTTTAGCAGCAGTCGAACCCCATGGCTCTTTCAGATTTCCAGACAAATCTGCGGGGTATTTCATTACAGTGCCTACATCTGACAAGAAGGGTAAGAGGATAGAACTTCCTTACATTTCTAATCCTCGAATTTCAACCATGGTGCAGGCTATGCAAAAGCTTCGAAAAGCAAAGAACAATTTAATAGAACTCAAGGATCATAAGAATATGATCAGAATTGAAGATCAATTGAGTTCTCCAAGAATTCAGAGACAAATCTCTGAATTACAAAAAGAATTTGAAAACACTTGCTGCTCAGAAGAACCCAATGCCTTTTGGCATCGCAAGCAGCATTGTGTAGAGTTGCCCTACAAATATGGATATATGGGCAAACCTTGCAAATCCAGAGCTATTCCAATGTCAAAAGAATACAGACAGCTTTGTGAGAAAGAAATAAATCAGCTTCTTCAAAGAAAGCTGATCCAGGTGTCTAACAGTCCATGGAACTGTTATGGCTTCTATGTCAACAAAAGAAGTGAACAGATACAAGGTATTCCCATATTTGTTATTAATTATAAACCTCTTAATTCTGTTCTTGCAGATGACACATATCCTATTCCGCACAAGGGAGATCTCCTGAGTAGGATATCTGGAGCCAAAGTATTTTCAAAGTTTGATCTAAAATCTAGATTCTGGCAAGTGGCTATTGCTGAGAAAAACAAATGGAAGAAAACATTCAGTATACCAGCTGGCCACTATGAGTGGGACGTGATGCCATTTCGCCTGAAGCATGCACCTTCGGGAGACTGGAAAGGACCATTTTAAGCATCTCAGAATTTTCATGAAATTGGTCCAAAAGAATGGATTGGTCTTAAGCAAAAAGAAAATGGAATTATGTAAGACCAAGATAAAATTCTTAGGGCACACCATAGAAAATGGACAAATTGCTTTACAAATTCATGCATTATAATTCATAGATAAGTTCCTAGACATTATTCTGGACAAAACCCAATTGCAAAGTTTTTTGGGTTGTTTGAACTATGTAAGCAATTTTTATCCATATTGTGCCATTGACAGGTCTTTGCTCAACCAGAGACTCAGAAAAAATCCAAAACCTTGGATAGAAGCTCATACAAATGCTGTCAAAGAAATTAAATCCAAGGTTCGCAATCTCCCTATACTCTATGTTGCAGATGATACTTCATTTAAAATTGTTGAAACCGATGCAAGTGACATAGGATGGGGAGGTGTCCTAAAACAAAGACCAAGTGACAAGAGCCAGAAAAATGAAGAGAAAGTTGTGCAGTATGCATCTGGAGTATGGAGTAAAGCTGAAAAAAATTACTCCACAATAGAAAAAGAGGTCAAAGCTGCATGGAACTGCATCAGCAAGTTTTCTATTCATGATTTTCTTAGTAGAGAGTTCCTCCAGCAACAAGAACAGATAGCAGAAGAAGACCAGGACCATGTCATGGTCATTACTACAGAATGGGATCAAGCCCAACAAAAAGAAACACTCAGATCCATATCTGATGATGAATCGTGGGCTGTACACAGAGAAAAATGGAGGCCCACATGGCAGCTCCGTAATACTAAGGTGTTAGATGCAGACTTGCAAAATCATTCAGATATACTGCATCTTGTACCAGAAAGGAGAGTATATCCAAAAGGAAATAAGTGGATTCATGACATGATATACTCCAGCAGTATGACAGCTTCTCATGAAGCTGAGAGATCCCTATCTAAAGATTTTTGTGACCTATTTGTCATATGTACTAGTGGCAGTGATAGGACAAAAATCTATTACAAATCTTATGCTATCAATAGAACACGGTATCCAGGATGGTATAATACAGAAAGATTCTTGACATGGCCAGGTAACAATCCTGACCTTATTTTTCCTGACACTGTGTATAATTTGGTGGAATCTGCTAAATAAAGATGGGCGTAATGAAACTCATTACACCAAAATAAAATTTGGACCAACTTGGATAAATCAGGTAGGCCAAGGACCACCTTTGTTGGATGAATGGTGGCGTGACTATGGGTTAAGTGCTTATATTAGGGATCCATATTATTATGAATCCTATTATCAAAGCCAATGTACCAAATGTCTGGAAAGTCGCATAGGAGAATGTTTCCATACTCCTTTCCAAAAAATTAGAGATATGAGCCAGCTAGAGTTCAGATTGATTAATTCAATTTTAGAGTCTCATATGAAGATGCATCATCAATGGCTGGTGTTAACCAAAATAAAACATCAGATAATTCTAAACAAACCCATGATTTTCCGTCGGATATATACAAAATCTTGGGACGATACCATCTATCCAAATCTCAGATTTCATGGTATCAAAATCTTGGAGGATCTTGTAGAAGCCAGTACAAGCGGTTCTCATGGACTCCACTAAAAACAAAAACATCCATTTTTTCATGATACCTAGTCATGGGTCTATAAGTGACAGGTCTTTTCTCGAGGGCTTTTTTACATGTTCAGAAAAGCATCCTCTCTGTACATAATCATGATGTTTCCTCATGGGCCTTGTACATAAAAGGTATCCATAGTGTAGTACTCACACACTTTCACATGAGTCTGTCCAAAGGAACGAATCTCTGCGCAGATGTCACTTCGGTGTTACCCGGAAGCAATGATTTGCCTTCTACTTGTCAATAATCTGATGGTTCTACATAAATTTTTGTCCCCCCTCTCATCCTATAAAAAGAGGGTAAGGCTCATTGTTTGGTCATTGGCATTTAGAGTATTTTTCTTTGTGTGTGTTGAGTCGAGTCTGAGCTCCCTACTCTGCATCTACGAGAATTTTCTCGCTCTGCTTGCATCATGGAGTCAGGTCTCAAGTCTGTTAGGTGACTTGGCTAGCCTGTGTCTTAGTGTGCTCGACACTAAGAAGAATCTAAAGTGGCGGGGTCATTTAGATCGAGTTTGTAAGTAAGTCTGTCTGTGTGTTGTGTGTTCTGAAAAGAACTCCGAGACAGAGTCTGTAACTGGCCAGAAAGCCTCCAGTAATTCTTGCTCATTCATTGAGTAGCTAAAGCCTGGTAAATGCCACTGCAGTCAATCTCTAGAAAGGGATCTTGATTTCCAGTCATATATTTTGAGTCTTGTAATCTACTATCATCTGTAATATCATTCCAAGATATTAATAAAGAGAGAATCATTTTTGAAGTTCTGCATTCTTAAGTACTGAAACTCTGTGCATTTATATTGTCTGCTAAGACACTGTTTGTCATTCTCAAAGTCTTGAAAGTTCGCTAGAAGTTCGCCAGAGGTTCGCCAAACCACCGAGGGACGCCAAGGCCGTAAAAAGGCGAGGAAAGCCATAGAGAAAGGCCGCTAGTTGCGTGAATGTGGGAGTAGGTTCGTGTATGGGTTCATCACTGGATTCACATAAGGAATTTTTGAGAATATAAGACAAAGGAGAAACTTAGCAAGGCGAAGTCCGCAAGCTTGTTGAGAAGCCCCTGCTAAAATTTTTAAATATCATTATGGTGGAGCGTATGAGAATTTACAAGAAAAGGTTGGAGGCATATTAAATATCATTATGCTGGTTATGCGTATTATAGGTTTGGTTAAACTATAATGTGTATTATTTGATAATTAATTAAAATTCCACATTTAAATTTTAAAACCAAAAACTAAACATATTTCAAATGGCATATTAAATATCATTATGGTGGAGCGTATGAAAATTTATAAGAAAAGGTTGGAGGCATATGAAATATCATTATGCTGGTTATGCGTATTATAGGTTTGGTTAAACTACAATGCATATTATTTAATACGATGACAAAAAACAAATTTTGGGGTGGAGTTCAAGGTTTGAACCCGTGACCTCCTCCCTACCAATGTGCTAGAAAGCTAGGAATTGAAATGCATGCTGCGGAATTAATATTTAAAGGCAGTTTTGGATCCCAATAGAGGAGCGGGAGGAGCCAGTCCTCTTCCACGTGATCGCACCCAACGTGGCCTAGTGCCTCCACTATGAGAATGTTAAGCGCGCTTATCCACCAGTTAACTGTGGATTAAGACTTAATTAATTTCCTCCTTAATTAGTGTTTCTTTTGGCAGAGTTGTTATTTTCGGAGATTCCACCAAATTTGTCGTAGTTAACTCCAATTTTCTAGATTTGGAGGAGAAATTGGGGGGAATTTGTTTTTGCCATAATTGAGTCAATTTTCGACCAATGTTTTCTCAAGGATAGTCATTCTAAGCAGATTGAAAAGCTAGGAATCCATTGGAACATGTTTCAGAGGCAAGGGAGCTCATCTATAGGTGTTTTTGGCACATTGAATAATTTTGAAGCCCAGGGCCACCAAGAGGGAAGACCATGCCAAGATCAGATGAAGTTTATTTTCTGTGAGTGAATAGTCAATTTTTGATGTATTTGATGCTTTTAACACAATGGTATAATTTATAGAGGCGTTGGAGAACATTTGAAAGTGATTTTATCACTTTGGATATTAAACAAGCTCATGTCCATAGGTGTTGGAGGTCAAGGCTAGAGGACTTGTGAACCAAATTCATAGATTAGATAGTCATTTTTGGGGTTTTCATGTCTTCTGAAGTCAATGGAATAGTTAAAAATACACTGGAGCATCACAGATGCTTGTAATAAGAATTTTGAGTCATAATCCCAAGAGGCCCTAGCTAGTTAAAGCAGGTCCATGGAGATGTATCCTAGGAGGGGTGAACTCCATCATTATCCATTGTGTTATGTGATTTCCGTGAGTTATTTTACTAGATTTTATTTGGTGTATATGAGTTTTTAATTTTTAATTAACTCATAATTTGATCATCAAAGACACATGAAACTTGACACTTTAACCCCTTCACAAATGGTTAAATGAGACAATCCTTAATCATATTTTTAATACTGATGAGGGAGAAGCCTTGCATAGAAATAACAAGTTTGCCCATATTCATATCAATAGAGTGTTGAATAAATTCACCAACCTTCCACCCCCATCATCACTCCATCCTGTTTTTTTTCTCCACCTCCACCTCCCCCATTCACCATGGCCCAAACCTCGAAGATGCATGTGTTCAAGGGAACAAATGACCTGAACAATTTTGGTTTGTAGTACAAGCGATATGGAGTTTGTAAAATGTTAGAGACGAAGCTATGAAGAAAACATAGATGGTTATTGCATTGTAAGATCAAGAATTTTCCTAGTACATGAAATTATTTACAATTAATGAAAATGCTTCATTGGTTGAAACAAAGACCATGCTGAATGCTAAATTCAAGAAACTGAAGTCGCAATCCCAGTGTATCACTGAGATCAAAGAGATTAAGTAGATGAATACTGAGATTGTGTGGGAGGTAGATAATATATTTAAGACAATATTGAGTCTAATTATCTTTAAGATCCCAGACGAACAACATAAAGAGTGGTTTATTTCTGCGTTGTTTCCGCATCTTAGATTTCCATTGTCACAACAAAAGATCGCAACTCAGGCTAAAGCACTAGAGATCATGATGAGGTTGGAGGCTTTTATAGTAGCTGATGCAAGCATAGGGGTGTGAAAAATTTAGACTTATTTGGAAAGTTTTCACATGGATCTCCATGACCTAAAGAAGGGAAAGGAGGTTCACCCAGAAATCTGGTGTATCAAGTGCAAGGATGAGGGTCACTACAAGGACCAATATCTTGTTTTTAGAGACTATGTGGGTGCTAGGATGATCCAATGGATATTGGTGGCCACATGCCTATTACACTTGGGGCCCCACCATTATATCCTTCAGTGTCTTAGTTTCCTTAATTATAGCACAATTTACTATTTTTAGCAATTTTTTGGGTCCTGAAATTTCGGAGCCGTTTTGAGGCCCTAAACGACGTTTTTTGGGAAAACTAGGAACAACATCGTCCATGGATGGATGTTGCTCACTCAAAAGTTGTATTCCTTAGATAGATATTTCTAACAAGGTATGGTGCACATCAAACATAGATCATATGCCAAAGTTACGTCCTGAGAAGTTGATGTACCAATTTACCCAAACGGGGCCCATAGTTTTGGCGCTTCATCTCCTAGGGTTAGGTTTTTAGATGTTTAGGGTTTCCATTATTTCTCAATAATAAATAGTCCCTCGAGCCTCATTTTAACACATTTCAGAGGCCTATAGCCACCACATCTCTTCTCAAAGATAAGATACCAGTGCCCTAGCTAGTTTATTTCCATTCTGTCTGTAAGAAAATTTTAGTTCTTTGATATTTGAAATGAAGTGTTATTTCCGCTGCATATTTGTATTTATGGTTATATGTGTATTTTTTTGCATTCCTACATAAATCCGGATCAGTGGTATCAGAGCGGTCTGCTTTTTCTCAATCCTTATTTGCATGTCCCCAACAAGGTTGGGGTATAAGGAGTTAGGGCTCGATCTGGTTGAACCTTTGCAAGATCAACCTCGCAAACCCCGATGATCGCCCATGGGGGACAAAAAGAAAGATGAGGGAGCATGATATAATATCAAAATATTGCTCGAGTAGGTCCTCAAAAATCAAAGGAACATAATGATGGATAATTTTTCCCAGATCTTTCAACGACTGCCCACCGGCGGCACATCTGCATCCAACAGCCACTTTAGAGGCGTGACTCCCTTTAAGGTCCATGTAAACTTTGACATTCCCATATTTGAGGGCCAAATATATGCAGATGCCATAGATAGATGGTTGAATATATTAGAAGGATATTTCTCGGTTCATGACTTTTCCAACCGGGAGAAGATTATTTTTGCACTCCTCAAGCTACCCCCATGTCAAGGATTGGTGGGAAACCTACTGTGAGAAAAAGGAAGAGATGAAACCCTCTCTATTCTCGGCCATACCCACTTGGAATTCTTTCCAAGATGCCATCAAGGAACAATACTATCCTGTGGGGAGCTTTGAGGACAAGTACATACAATGGACCACACTGCGGCAGTAAATGGATGAAGTTGTGCATGAGATGACGGATCTGTTCCATACCCTACTCACAAAGTTGGGTATCAAAGATTCAGAGAAATATTTGGCGCTAAAGTATTGTATTTTTCTGCATAGATACATTCAGGAGGAAATGGAGTTCCTCGACATCTCCTTGCTTGGTACATCATACCGTGCTTCCAAGATTGAGCAGAAATTCAAATAGAATAAGCGAGACTTTGGATCTATGAATAAAAATCAAGGGAAAGGTGCCCCCAAACCATAGAACAAAGGAAAAAGCCAAGGCATGGTGGCCCAAGACAACCTGCCTAAGGCGCAAGCAAGGGACAACACCGCGAAGCTCCACTCACATTGTGAGTTCCATAAGAACTCCACTCACAACACAAGTGAGTGTCGGGCCAAGCAGTCATTGGTGGCCGAGATGAGGGCTTCTGAATCAAATGAATGCTTCGACTCTAAATCAAAACCCGACAATGGAAATGACAAAGGGAAGCAAATTATTCATGCGGAGCTTAACGCCATAGTTGCCACTGCGAAGATCCAGAGGAGGAGGAGCGTCTCTTCCACTCCCAGATGTGGGTAAAGGGTTCCCTACTATAGTTCATTATCGAAAGTGGGAGCCAAAAGAACCTCATTTCAGCAGAGGTCATGAAGCGGTTGGGCTTGCCGACCATAACACACCCACAACCATACACCATTGGGTGGCTTCACCAAGAATGGGATCTCCGCATCAGCCAACAATGTTGCCTTACCTACAACATCAAGCCCTTCACGGATAAGGTATTATGTGACATTTCTCCTCTTAATGTTTGTGATGTATTATTAGGCCAACCATACTTGTGGAAGTGAAATGCTGTGTATGAGTCATGGCCTCGCACTATTATTGTTACTTTGGGAAATAATTTGTACAGGATACCAGAGGTACCACTTCTTGCCGCTATATCTTTGGTTACTGCAAAACAATGGAGTGAGCTCATTTCCTAAACCAGGAAATTTGTTTTCTTGATGATCTGCCCCCAGGACAAGAAGAAGACTATGGCCACGATCTCTAGATAGGGATCCTTCTTACAACAAAAACAAATGGACAAGTTCATGGAGGAGTACAGGGACATCTTCACCTCACCCATAGGGGTGCCTCTACACTTTTAGGTCAAGTACCCCATTGATCTAACCCCAAGTGCACCGCTACCTAATGGATCGATCTATGGTGCTCCGTTATGGAGAACGACGAAATCAAGAGGAAAATTTAGGAGCTGCTGTAGAAAGGTCACATCTGACCGAGTTCATCGCCTTTTGGAAGCCTAATCATGTTGGTACAGAAGAAGGATGGGACTTAGAGACTCTATATTGACTATCATGCCTTGAACAAGATCATTTTCTGAAATAGGTGCCCAATCCCATGGATTGATGACCTTCTGGACCAACTCAAAGGGGGGAAATATTTTAGCAAGATCGACTTGAATTCTGGGTACCACCAGGTAGCAATCGAACCCTCCAATGTGTGGAATAATACCTTCAAAGCCAAGGAGGGCCTTTTTGAATGGATGGTCATGAATTTTGGGTTGACGAATGCTCCTGCAACCTTCATGAGGTTTATGGACGACAACTTGTAGCCATTCACCAAATCATTTGTAGTGGTGTACTTGGATGACATTTTTATCTTCAGCTAGACTTGGGAAAAGCACCTCCAACACATCTGACAGGTCCTCCAAACACTGTGACACCACAAGTGGTGTGCCAATTTGAAGAAGTGCACTTAGCATGAGCCACATTCAGTGTATGGGATACATTATTGATGAAATGGGGGTGCATGTGGATCCAACCAAGATATAATTCATTCCTGATTTGCTAGGACCAACCACTCTAACAGAGCTTCAAAACTTTCTAGGTCTTGCTAATTTCTACCACAGGTTTGTGTTGAGATTCTCTCATATCGCTTGGCCCGCGAGTCAAGTCACCAAGGGAGGAGTGAAAGAAAAATTCTTTTGGTTGAAATCTAAACAGAAAGTGTTTGTAGAATTAAAACATCGCATCTGTTCTGCCCCAGTGCTCACATTACCATACTTGCAACAACCATTTGAGATCGAGACAGATGCCTCTGACTATGCTATTGGGGAAGTTCTTACTCAACAGGGGAATCCAGTGGCATATCACAGTGATACATTGTCTGACACAGTACGTGAGTATCCCACTTATGACAAAGAAATGAATTCCATTGTGCAAGCTTGTCGATAATGGAAGAATTACATTTTTGGGAAGGAAACAATCATCCACAGAGACCACCGACCCCTACAGTTCATACAGACAAAAGGGAAGTTGCATAATGATCGCCATCAGAAGTGCTCCATATATCTGCAACAATTTCATTTGAACATCAAGTACAAGAAGGGTAGCAATTAAAATTTTGTAGACTACCTCAGCCGACCACCGATTGTGGTGCTAACCACAGTTCTCAACTCTTGTGGGCACAAGACTTCTGATTCCCTGCTTCTCTACAAAAACGATCCAAAATTCAGACACACATACAAGACACTCTTGGAGGTTGCACAAGTTCTAAATTTTCACCTCCAGGATGCACTGTTATGTCACTAGGGACACCTTTGTGTTCCTTCAAGCGAGTTTGCCAAGATTATTTGGGAAGCACACTATAGTTGATTCATTGGGCATTTTAGGGTTTAGAAAACAATGGCAGTACTACAGAAGTATTTCTATTGGCCAAACCTTTGACAAGATGTGGGGAAGTACATCAGATTCTGCACTGCTTGTGCCATTTCCAAACCGACCATCAAGAAGCAAGGCCTCTATACTCCTCTACCTACTCTTAGTTGACCTTGGGAATAAATCTCCATGGATTACATATCGAGCATTCCTTCTATTAAGCATGGAAACGACTATGTTTTCATGGTCTTCAACAGATTCTTGAAGATGGCTATTGTGGCGACATGCAAGAAAAATATCACAACAGAAGCCACTGCTAAACTCTTCTTTGAATGAGTGTGAGTGCACTTTGGGATCCCACAGTCTATCATATTAGATCGGGACAGTAGGTTCCTCAGCACATTTTGGTCCAACCTCTGGTCAATGCTTGACACCAAGCTCACCAATTCCACATCTTTCCATCCCCAAAATGATGGCCAGACAGAGGTTGTCAACAGGATGATTGCACACATTATATGCATGTAAAATTCAAAGAATCCATGCACATGGGATGAGAGCCTCCCTTATGTACAAAAAAATTATAGGGGCTTTCCCATGACTCAACAGCCTTCGGGGTGGGCTTGGGATTCTAGCCACTATGTCCCATTGACGTAGCCATGCCATTTGTGGCTACTGGGTGAATTCAGCTCATGTTGATCGATTACAATCCATTAACTAATAGAGCGCATTAAGTAGATCTTGACCTTGTATTAATGCATATTGAATGAGAGCCAATGATAAGTAAAGAAACGACATGATCGACATGGGTGCCACACAAATTCAGTGGGCAATAAAAGTGTAGCTACATTTTAGGCCCAACACCTGCTTTGGACCCTGACTTTGCCCACTTTGATATGGGTGGTATCTATTCACCAAGACTATAGAGAACAATTCCAGCCAAAGGTGATATTCACCGTTTCTTGATGCACTTTTGGTATTCAATGTGGATCGCCTTCGTCTACTTCCACCTCTCTTTGAGACACCTCCACTGATTTTTCACTAGAAAATTTGGCCCAATTTCCAACGGCCACTTCGTCACTATTCCGACACATATTCATCGCAAGAGCGATAGTTTGAGGTTGGACAAAACGTGGTTAACCATTACCTCACAATTCCGACGCTTTGCCAAAGTGTCGCAATACCGACACTTTTTCCGACGTTTTGCATAGTGTCACTATTCCGACATTTTATAAGCGTCAGTCTTCTGATGAACCACAACTGTCGGTCTTCCAACACTTTTCAGGTTTTCAAAAGAACATCACAATTTCGACGTTATGGCTTCCAACGTTATACAAACTGTTGCAATTCCGAAGAAATATCATCCGACATTTAGAATGCCGTGTGTCCTACGCTTATGTAACGTCTCTTTACCGATGAAAAAGTCAAAATATTTTAAAAATAAATGTCGCTCTTTCGATGATCGAGGCGTCGGTCTTCCGACGAAAAAGTAAAAATATTAAAAAAATTAACGTTGCTCTTCCGACGTGTAAGGCGTCGGTCTTCTGACGAAAAAGTCAAAATATTAAAAAAAATGAATGTTGCTCTTCCAACGTCTAAGGCGTCGGTCTTCTGACGCTTGGTTAAAAATATATAAAAAAAAAAAATCCGCGAATGTGCTAGTTTTAAGTAATATTTTCCATATACAAATAAGTAATATTAATGTCGCTCTTCGTCTCAA